>VXBL01009332.1:349141-368140 GCA_013400195.1 Aramus guarauna
CCCACACCTCCCGCCTGGCGCTGGCACGGCCACCCGCTGCGGGGGCACGGGACCGCTCCTCCACCCAGCCACCACCGAGCACGCATTTTTTTGTCCAGACATTTCTCCATCTCTCCCTCTCCTATCTGGGGGTTTTCCCAGTGCGGCACCAAGAGGAACGGTCACTGGTACAGTCTCGCAAGCAACACCTCCCACGCGCAGCCAGCCCCATCCAAGCAGGGCCTGTTTTGTTATTCCTTTCTCCGACAGCTCCTTTTTCACTTGTCACCCTGTTTTGCTACTACTCAGCTCACAGCTTCCTCCCGCGTGGTTGTGGTCCTCTCCTTGAAGGATGTCATTTGCATTTTCTCAAGTTATTTAGCACCGCTCCATTTTTCTTGCCTGCTTTTCTGAAGGCAATTAGGGCTGGGTTCGGCCAGATGCAGGGATGGTGCGAGGAACCTGCCCCAGAGCTCATCAGAAGGTAACCTTTCCTGCCCAGGCAGCAGACCCAGCTGCGGTGCTCTCCACAACTCAGCTCGAAACTCCCTCATCACCCAGATCTTTAAACACCCCTGGTCCAGAGGGGGTCTGGATCAGCCCCCGGTCTCTGTCTCAGCTCCCAGACAGAAGTAAGCATAGAGCATCGCTACTCCTCTGCAGGCTCCAGCCACAGAAGAGTCTCACAGGAGCTTGACAACCCCCCCCCCCAGCTCCTACAGCATTTCACATGTCCCCAGCCCCGAAATCCACCGGTTCTGATTGAGATGTTAATGCTGTTTCCAGGGAGCCCCTGCCCTTACAGACAGCAGAGCCGCACCAGCCCTTCCCCCTGGGCTTGGCTGCCAGCTCGGACGCGGCACCATCTCCTCCACCCTTTTTGCTGGCGTGGGTCTGACAGGAACTGACAGGCTGTGGCCCGCATCCTAAATCTTCCTCGCAGAGACAGGGCCTTTTTCCCCTACTGTCTGCTCATCCTCTCTCGGCTCCCGCTCTGCTGAGCACGGAGCGGCTGCTGCCGTTTGCGGCAAGGGAAACCTCTGGGCAGCTGTTCCCGGGGGGATACACCCAGCCAGGACCGCTTCTCCCCCGTGGGAGCATCTCCGCAGAGCTCCCTGCAGCTGAGCACCCACCACTTCTCTCTTACCTCGCACCAGCTCGGCTTTCCCTTGGAGAAAACCATTTATTTATAGCCGTCCTGGCTGCCTTTAGCACATTTTGACAGCCCACGTCTTTGCCTCCCTGACGATGCGCCCGCAGCGTTTCTGTTCTCACCCTGCTGCTACGGCCATCCCAGCCTCCTCTCTCCTCCTCGCATCTCCCACCCAGCACCCCCAAAGGGGCTTAAAAACAGCTTCAGGAGGAGGTTTTAAGGGGAGGTGGGGAGAGAAGGGAGACAGGGCTACAAAACTCCTCTCCCGTCCTTCCCCCATCCCTCCCAAGGGAGCTGAGAGATACTCAAGGGCTTTGGTCCCCCCTCCCAAGGGAATCCAATGGGGGGGAAATAAAAGAAAAACCCAAAACCTCCTTCTAGCTCAGGAAAGATGCTGAAGTGACGTCTGCTGGGACCGGTGCTGAGCCGAGACATGCACGTCTGCAGAGCACCAGGGACCAGCACCGGGCAGTGCAATAGCAGAGGTCACCTTCTTGTCTGGGTAATTTTCCTCGATGGAAGGAAAGATCCATTTTTTATCAGTTTTCCACCTCACAGGAGACCTGCTCTTCCCCAGCGAGCTGTGGGGGGGGACCCCAGCCCCCCCAAGCCCATGACGCTTTGTTCTTCCGTCCAGTGCTGACAGTTTAATTAAACCCAGTTTGAGATGGGGTCACTGGGGTCAGGCGCTCTCCAGTGAAACCTCAGATCAGCACCATTTCCAGCCACTGGGACTGCTTAATGAGTTATCCGCTCGTTGTGGCGGATATAAATAAGGGAGGCCATGCAGAGAGTCCTCCTGCCTCCCAGCCCCACCGCTGAGGCGCTGGCACAGCCCCCCCACACCCCACCATCTCAGACTGAGCCGGGCTCTGAGCAGGCGTCGGCTCAATATTCCCAAATACCGAGGGGAAAGCATTCCTCTCACCTCCCCCACGCCCTCATTTGAGGTTTGCTTTCTTCTGGCCCTTTCCTGCCATTCCCCAGTTTATTTAAGCCCCGACGGATCAGGTTTAACTCCAACCCTTTCCATTATCCCGATACACAAATGCTCTTTATAGCCCAGCTCCGAGTAACTAATTGCAGCTCCAGCCAGGCTGGGAGACCACAAAGCACCACCAACGTGGATTAGGCTTCAACACTCAGACCCAGGAGGCGGACAAACAGCTCTGCATCCCAACCCGAGCCCAACGTCCTCCTCTCTGTGCTCGTGAGGTATTTCCACGAGGCTCAAGGTACAGTGGAAAATTGCTCTCTGGGTATCGCATACCCCACGTCCAACAGGCTTGCCTTAACCCGCTGCTGTGTTCCTGATGTGTTGCTGAAGGTGCATCAAGACTAAGGCTAAAAGAGGCTGGACCATCCCGGCCAGCACTCAGGTACCCATCTAAGCAAATCCCACCGGTTCCTCCATCCACCCCTGGCTTTCTGCTTCAGCTGCCACCCGCCCGCCAGACCCGGCAGCATCATTTCCCAGCTCAACACATCTCAGCCCAACTTGTTCAGCCAGTTTCTGCCAATTCAGGATCACAGTGCCAGACCCCACCAGGACACGAGGCCCTAGCAGGTACCTTGGGAGCTCGAGGAGCACACAGTGGGTGGCCACAGCAGGCAGGGTGAGGGGAAGCCTGCACAGGTACTGCTTGCTGGAAACGGTCTGGAGACCAGGATTTACAAGAGCATGGTGCTGGAAAGAGCCCCCTCTTCCCATCCTGACCAGCACAGGTCCCAGTCTGCCTCCAGGGCAGGGAGTGGACACCAATCCGCGAGGCCACCCCAGATCCATTTCAGCAGTTAAATAAGCGCAAAGCCTAGTGGAGAGGCTCCGATTTCAGTTCGAGCCGAGCTGATTTCAATTTAGCTTAAATCTGCTCCCCACTGACTCATATCCCCGTAGCCTGAGCCAGGTTTGCAGCAATTTAAGAGCGTCCTTACGACCTCTTGTGCTGGCTGGACTAGCACCAGTCCAGATCCCACCTCCTGCTAAGCCAGCGTGACGGCGTGTCTAGACAAGCTCTGCCCTGGGCACCCCGTGCTCTGCTGTCTCCCCCAAATCATCCTTGGGCATCGCAGCAACAGGCAGCCGTGAGGAGGGGCAGCAGCAGGTCCTCTGGCATGCAGGGCTTTGCTTCCCAAATGCAGCACCTAAGGCTCTTCCAGGGCAGCAGCTCCTGATGTGCTCCCTGGGCAGACCCCAGCACGACATCCCTGCTCTCACTAACGCAGGCAGCGTCGGGGTAACGTGCTGCAGAGGAGGATGGCAGGCAGCTCAGTGCATCCCTGCTCCCCAATCCCACAGCACATCACGGGGACCCTCTGTTCCGAGCATGCATCGAAGGTCTGCGAGACGTGGCACTGCCTATAGCTGAGGGGCTGCAAAAACCTGAATCCACTCACCCAGTCCCAGATTGCACGAGGAAAGCTATGGGTGCTGGTGTCCAGGCAGAGTTTGTCACAGCAGAGATGATCAGAAAACAGCTTTAAGGCAGGGCGGGAAGGAATAGGTTCGAAACAACCACCACATTGCAGGAAGCAACAGTAAAGCAACAGGCAGAGGCTGAAATGCACCTGCACGTGGGGTGCCTGCGAGGAGCATCTCGCACACCCCTCCTCATCCACAGCGGTACGTACAGCTCCATGCACACTGTGCAAGGGTACACACAACCCCGTGCTCACACCGTGCGAGCCCCGGGGCTGCGGCAGGGCACACCGCACAGCCCACGCGGGAGGCCGCCCTTCTGCGTCTCCCAATGAATTGTTGGGTTTTGCTTTTTGAAATAGCCTGGTATTAAAATCTAGAGAAGATTAAAAGGGAAACATTAATGTTTGTAAAATAATTCTCTCAACCGTGTTTTTGTTATGCAATGGGCGGCTGGAGGAGGATGGGCCCTTGCTGGCGCCACGATACAGCACAGCTGAGCTCAACAAATGCCATTTGATAATTAATTGAACGCCTGTGCTATCAGCTGCCATTACCTAGGCCCATCTTTGGCACCAGTCCACCATTTCACACATCCCACGCTGGCAACCCACACGGCGTTTTAACCCTTCATTACACCGCCTCCGGCTGGACTCCGGGACTGACTCCCTGGCACTGTTGGAAGAAACCGGCATCGCCGCTGAGCAAAACGGCTCAGCCACAGCCTGCCTGGGCAGGTGGGGCTGCCTGGCCCTGACACAGCCATGCCTGTCCTGGCAATGCCTCAGCCCGTTCAGTTATTTCATCCGCTGCTACCCTGCACCGGCAGGGACCTGGCATCCTCGCTCCACAGCTGAGAAGTGGAGATACAAGATGCAGTAAGCAGAGAGCTGATGTCCCGGCCACAACTGCTCCTACACACTGCAAATCAGCCACACGGCATCTTCTCCGAGTCATGGAGAGCACCCAAGCTGTTTGGCATCCACCTTCTCCTCCTCACAGCCCCCCTCCCAACGTACCTGGTCCCTGACATAGCTGAGAGCTGGTAAAAGCTTTGTTAAGAGGATTTCCTGCAGTTTGAACAATGCTGGCACTGCCAATGGCGCTGTTGCCCAAGAAAAGCAACCCCGGGCAAGGGAAAGCCAATGTGGAAAAGAGAATATTTATCAAAACCCCAGCAACCCTCCCCGGGCATCCTGCTGCTGCGTGGAGGGAGGAGGAGCAGAGGTGTCTGCAGAGCTGGGGCTTGCACGACAAGACACGGTCCCTGGGGGTGTTTCTGCAGGTGCAGAGGGACAGGCAGGGACATCATCTTTTGTCCTTCCTTCATGACAACCCGATCTAGGGCGCAAAGGCACCCCACTCCAGAGCCAGATCCCCACCCAGGGAGGAGGCTGTGGGGCTTGCAGCACTTCTGCAGCAGGCACAGCCCAGCTCAGCAACACCAGCCCCAGCCCAAATCACCAGCACCTCCTCCCACATCCCCATGCACTGCAAGGACGTTTAACACCATCTTTAACAGCACCAGTCTCGGGTCTTCTTCAAGACCATTCCCTGACATGCTGCACACTCAGGTCACTCAGAAACAGGGTGCATTCCCCTGCCATGCACTGGGCACTCAGTGGGACAAGACACCAGAAACCACCAGCAAAACCCCCAGAAGCAGCACCCCCAGGATGTCAGTGCCCCTCCAAACCCCACAGCAGCCCCACAAGCCCACACTACAGCCGGACAGGGAAGCCCCACCAGCACAGAGGGTACTCACAGTCGCGACAGCGCCTGGTTGTTCTGGAAGAGAAGTTCAGGCAGGGTGTGCAGCTGGTTACGATTCAGCCGTCTGCAACGAAGGAAGAACAGGTCGGGGTTTCAGGGGCAAAGTAATCACCCTGCCTGCAACCCAGCTGGCAGCTCCAGGCACAGCTGAGGTGCTTTGGCTCACTCAGAGGGGCCGAAGAGCAGAACATCCCACCTAGCAAGGGCACCCCTGTCCTGCTCACAGCACTCCCAGGTGGAGGCAACCAAGGGAGCATTAATAGACTTACTCACAATATTGTAATTACATGCAGACAGGACTCCAAGCTGTTAACTGCTGATTGCTGCTTCGCTGCACTGTTAACCTGCTGCTCACTCAGCTCCTCATATTTGCTTGAGCAACTCAGGATTTTTAAACTGCTGAGCTATTTTACTGAGTACTGGACTGGAACTTACAGCTCCCTCACTAACACACAGGACACAGCTAATAACAGCAAGAATGATTTGTGTTTAACCTGCCCCTCACCTCAAAAGCATCAGAAAGGACTTTAAGATCTATAGAAACAGAAATAGGTTTGCTTCCCACACTGTAAAATACCGCCACCGCGCAGCAGAGAAGCTGTTTGAAGTCAGGCAGCACCGATACGTTATGGTTTAAGGCAAAAAGGAAAGGATGCTCTCTGCAACTAAACCCATCAGCCCCTCACCGACCCGCCTCTGCGCCCACGCACTCACAGCCGCTCCAGCTCCTTCATGTCATCGAATGCCCCACGCTCCACCATGCTGATCTGGTTTTCCATCAGCTGCCTGCGGAGAAAAGGGGTCAGCTTTCCAGAAAGGTGGTCCCCAGCCCCAATGTCCCCATCCCACCAGTGAGGTCCCTCCAGATGCTCCTCCAGATCCAGGGCCACTTTACTCCCACCATGCCTTCAACATAACCTGGCATCTTTTTCCCCACTCCCTCCCAGCTGGAAGACCCACCGTGTGGATGCCCTTCAGCCCTGCTGGCAGATACCCAGCAAAGGGCTGAGCATCATCTCTACCACCCCCAGGAGGGGTCACAAGCCAAACATGGCGCCCACCAAGGCTGGGCAGCCGGCCCCTTGCCAGGAACTCACAGGACGCGGAGCTGCTTCAGCCCGGCGAAGTCATTCTTGTTGATCCGTGTGATGTTGTTGCCATTGAGCTCCCTGTGGAGAGAAGAGGCAGAGATCAGCAACAAAGTGCTCAGGAGGTGGCCAGGCACTGAGGCTCCCCGGCAGCTTCCCAAAAAGAGCAGACAGGGCCCAAAGGACAGCAGCGGCTGCTGCATTTCTGTGCTCTCTGCTGGGAACAGCAGGGCTGGCCGCTGGCTCCAGAGAGGACCCTCGTCCTCACCGGCCCGCAGTGTTGTGCACACAGAAATCTGGCTGGCCAGGAATATGTAAGCTTGCATCTTTCATAAAGCAGCAAGGGGCAGGGGCTGCCCTGCTCGCCCCACTTCCCTGTCCCCACACTGGTCCCCCCCTTGGGACAGAAGCCCCAGAGCCATCAGCAATGCAATAAGCAGCCCAGCGATTCCAGCAGCTGCCCGGCTGGATGTACATCACCCCACTCTGGAAATGCAGCAAACACCTGGCAGGGTCATCCCAAACACACAGACCTGCTTAGGGAGGGCAGGGGTAATAAGAAAGTGAACAACCAAACCCCAAAAAAGCAGGATCCTTCCACGCATCCAGCTGCAGGTCACTGACATGCATCACAACTGGTTCAGAGCTCAACACCTCAAACCTTCCTCTGCCCTGTGCCACCTCTGAAAGATGAGCTCGGAGAATAAGCCTCATTGCAGGTTTCATCTGCCAAGAGACACTTGCAAGGGACCGACTCCTTCTCCTGGCATCGCTCCCTTTTGCAAAAGGCCTGGATGAGTGCAGGAACAGGCACCCCAGCAGGAGGGGAGATGCTATCCCAGCTTGCTCACCCTGCTGGTGGAAAAAAGGGGAGGGGGTGGCCCGTGGGGTGCCTGCACCCACCCCACGGCCTCTGTCCTGCCCAGGCTCTGCTTAGCACATGGGCAAGGTGAGCCCCACTGCCAGACCCACATGTGGCAGGGGCTCTGCTCCCAGCCTGACAGCTACACCTCCCCAGCTCTCCCCCGCCACGCTCTCCAGAGTGCCCCCACTAGGATTATCCTGCTTTAAAATATATTAAGCCAGGAGCTGCAGAGATTTGCACCTCGCAGTCTCAGCTTTGCAGTGTGTTTCTGCATTACGGGCTGTGAGCACTGCAGGGAGAGGCAGGGACCGTCATGCCTGGGACTCACAGCCTGCAGAGCTGAGGGCGTCTGTGCAGCACCCCACGGGCAGGAGAGAGCCTGTCCCTTTGGCAGCACAGAGCCTGGCAGCGTTTGCTCCTCACCAGGAGGCCGATGTGCCCACGGCATGCCCTGGCGATGGAGGATGCTCACGCAAACGCATGCCCTGGCGATGGAGGATGCTCACGCAAACGCATGCCCTGGCGATGGAGGATGCTCACGCAAACGCATGCCCTGGCGATGGAGGATGCTCATGCAAACGCATGCCCTGGCGATGGAGGATGCTCACGCAAACGCATGGCCCGGGGAGAGCTCCCATGCTGGAGACCCACTGCCTGCACTGAATGCAGACACAGAAATAAAGGGGAAACAAACTACGGGAGGGGGAGGCGGTCAAGGGAAGGGGACAGGCTGCTGGGGCCAGGGGAGAGGCAGGAGGGTGTCACCCCGGAGCAGCTCGCAGCGCCCGGACAGGACCCAGCACCCAGGGCTCTATAACCCCCAGCCCTGGCAGCGGGACCGGGCAGCAGGGATGCCCCATGTCACACGAGGGGCTGAATACAAAGTCCATCATTCCCATCCAGAGCAGAAGCCGCCCCGCACCGTGTTCCGCAGCCGTGCGAGGGGCCGAGGTCAGCGGCGGGCTGGCCTCAGAGCGGCCGAGCAGCGTGTAGGGCCGCCGGGTACAGCCAGCGCAGCCGCACACCCCGGGGTGCTGCCATTGTCCTGCTGAAACGGCTGATAATGGCTAATGAGTTCCAGCTCGCCATTATAGCCTCGTAATTACACCGCTATTCAGCGCCCGAGATTGCCGGGCTCCTGCCATTATCCAGCCGTGTGTGCCTGCGTTGGGAGGGAGGTGGGGAGAGCAGTTACTAGGACACAGATGAATGCAAGCGGGGAATGAATAGAGGTGCCCCAGCCCCGGCGATTAAACTGAAACCCCACACTCAGGCTCCACAGCCCCACGGCTCGCCCGGCTCCCGGGTTTGGCCAGTTCACAGCGTTGCACATCTGGCCCCCGCGGACGGGGCTCCAACCCGCAAGGCTGCACCCTGCGGGGCTCGGTCCTGCCCCCATCCTGGGAGCAAAACCCACGGCCAGGGTGTAAGTCCCAGGCACAAGGCGCTGGGATGGGTCATGCGTTTTAGGGACATCCGTCACCGCAGGAGGGGTGGCTCGGTACATGCAGGTGTGTGCCCGCCTCCTGATGGACCACAGCTCTGGGGCCAGCCAAGGGCAGTGTGTTTCTGCCCTTAGCAGAAAGAAACCCTGGCTTCAGGAGTGGTTTTCCCCCAACATCCTAAAGGGTCCTTGCTCAAGCAGGTTGCCTGGAAGGGTCGGGCTGGAGGCCAAGCTGGAGGCAAGGGTGCCCCTCCGAGCTCCTGGCGAGGGAGGGCCCCCAGCAGCACTCCCACGTCACCTTCTTTTAAATGTACATAACATTACTCTGGCTGCAATGTGTAAGTGGAAGGTAGGAAATCTCTACTGCAGACAGATAGAGCAGAGAGGCTTGATTTAAGAACTGCTCAATCCGAAAGCCGAGATGTATACCTCAGCCTGCAAAGCCCAAGGAAGGCTTGGTCACTGCTGGGGTCCTCCGAGGCAGAGCACAGGCAAAGCAGCACAGAGACATGCAGAAACACCAGTCCCTCCACATACCAAAACCAGGCTCTGCCCTCTCTCCCAGACACCTTCTGGGACAGCACAGCCTGAACCCAGAGACTTTTCGGCACAAGGCGGCACAGGCAGGATGCCACCCTGGGAGGTAACGGTGCTGCCCAGCCAGCCCACCCCAGCCTCTGCTCCCTGCATGCTCATTGAGCATCCTCAGGGTGCTCCGGCACTGGGGCCGGTGGCCGTCCCTGAGCAGGGCAGTGTCCCAGGGCCCCTTCACAGCCCCGCTCCCTCGGGGACTGGCCCTGTGTGCTCCCTGACAACTGCTCTCAGCATCTCCCCTTGCCTTTGTTCGGGTAAATGATGGCCTTTGCAACCAAGATGGGAACGAACAGCAGGTAAAGCTTATTTGTAAGGATGCCGAGGCAACACTGCTATTTAACTTCATGCCATTTTTTTCCCCTTTAAATCCCCTTCAGTTCCTCATGGAGATAAATTACAGTCTGCTGTGCCCAGAAAGCCGGATCCCCGCTGCTCAGCTGCTCACCCGCTGCCTCTGTGCCCTTTCCTAGTGAAGCGAAACACCCTGCTCTGCCCCACACAGCAGAGCTTCGATAAGGACTGATGTGTCTGGGGAGCTGCCTGGCAGATTGGCTGCATTTCTGGACTGTGATTTGAAAGCACAGATGCGGGGCGTGCTCTTTCACCATTAATCCATAAGGTTTAATGCCAGAAAGCATCCTCATATTCATCCAGGCTGCCCTCCTCTGCCCCCCAAGCACCCCAAATCTTGCACTGCCGCAGGAGAGGCAGCGGATTTTCATTTGCAACCTTCAAGGTTCAGAAACCCCTCTCCCATTTCTCCCTTGGAAGAGGAAAGTCATTAAAACAAGCAGTCCCTTTGCTACATTGCTTGTGGATCATCCCACTCCCAGATGGGATGTCTGTGCTTCAGAAGGGTTCGTTAGACTGGATTTGCATAGTCTGGGTTTATATTTGGTTTCTATCTTTGGATGGCTTATTCTGCTCCCGGGGGGTCGGAAGCATCTTTTCCCTTTGCAGGGTTTGGAGCTACACTAACTCAGTAACAACCTCAGAGAGTGCAAATGCCGAGAGGTAATTTATTAAATACAGCCAACATGAGTGATATTTCCCCGGGCGCTGATTTATCAGGAGCGGGAAGGGGAAGGAGCAGACAGCACAACCCACTATCCGTACTCCCTTGCAAAGCATCAGCTATCTGGCACGCGTGTGACTCCTGTCCTTGTGCTCAGCTCGGCTCTGCTCTCCCGCCGAGGCAGAAATCCTAACCGCTGCGCTGCCCAGCCTCCCGCTTCAAGAAGTCAGAGGGAAAGTCTGCGACACGAAACCCTGCATTTGCTCCCACAAGTGGAGAAATGTGTCCCAGTCAGCACCAGCACAGAGTGGGTGCCCACAGCACCCGGGCGGTGACTGCAGGGGCTGGCGGAGAAGGCGTCCGTGCCAGCAACGCCTGCAGCCAGCCATGTTCCTGAGGTCCCTGCTCCAAGGGCCACCGCTGCCCTGGTGCCACGCAAGGCCAGCAGCCGCATCATTGCTGTGATGCATCCCTCTCTGCGTGGTCCCATCACCCTGCCATTTCTGCCCTCGGCTCAGAGAACTGGCCCTTAGGCACACGGCTCCCCTCCCAGCAGCTTCGCAGCCCTCATCCCAGAGCCCTGATCCCAGCTGGAGCCAGAAGTGCCAGATAATAATCAGGGAAGCAGAGAAATGAAGGCTGCAAGGTCACACACCCCACAGCAGTATCTCTGCAGCCCTCCATCAATCCTGACAGATGCGTACACAGCTCCTTCAGGGACAGGGACTTACACTCCCCCGTGCCCTATCCCAGCATGTCACTGCTCCTGCCTCAAGGATCATTTCCAAACCTCTGACCTGAAGCCCTCTCACTGCAGATGAACCCCATACCTGCCCTGCCCTGGCCACCACGGTGTGGAGCTCAGGCTGCTCCCTTGCCCAGACAGGTCCCCTCTTCCAGCCCCGTTCCCCTGACGAGCCCCCAGCCCCAGGGTCCCAGCCCTCCCTCAGGGTCCCTCTACCTTGCAGGGACACGACCCGCTTGGCTTGTGCTCCCATCCCACATCTGTGGTGTTGGTGATCTCCTCCCGCCAAACACCTTCCTCGAGTCCCCGGGCAACAGCATCCTTTTTGTCAGCCCATTCCTCCTGTTTGCCAAGCGCACTTTGAATTCTCAGCCTGTCCTCCAGCCCGTGACATCTGCAAACGTCACAAGCAGTTAGTGTCCCATCACGCAGACTGCTAATGGAAACATGGACGAGGCTCGGACCCCAGACTGACCCGTGCACTCAGCACTGGGGGGACAGAGCAGCTGCAACCTTTCTTCCTATACTTTTATTGCATTTTTCAAGTCTTCTCAAGAGTTCACCCAGCTGCTTGAATGTAACGCAGTCCCAGCACAGGCTCACTGGGAGCTGCCCAAGCAGCAAAAGGCAGGGCAGAGCCCTTCCCGCTCCCAGGAGAGCTGGTCTCCCCTCCAGTGCCAGCATGGGGGGTGCTCACCACGTCCACCAGCTCCCTGCAGCCCACGGGGGCACAGCCAGGTGCTAACCCCATCCCCTCCAAGGTGGGTACGGGGTGCTGCTCAGGGAGGGGGCACTGGGCACCCACGCCCTGGGCTGACACAGCAGCACAAGGGGCTCAGCACCTTCTCCTTTTCCTCCCCACCCCTGCCCTGACCAGATCCCAACAAGGCAGAGCAAGGGTGCCTTCAGGGTTCATCCAAGTCCCTTTAAGGGCAAACGCCTTGCCAGCATCCACTCTACCAGATGCCTGCAGGGTGATGTGTCCAAAAAGGAGAGCTCTAAGAGCAGCTATGTGATATTTGGGCTCATCTCAGAATAGCCACCCTTAGCCAAAGGGGAACCCAACCAACCCCAAGCACTACACTGGATGCTCTGTAAGCTTTTACGAGGTACTAAAGCAGGTTAGCATCACAATAAATTTTTAAGCGTTACAAACAGCATTGATTGTGTGAGTAACGGTGAGGATCCAAAAGGCTTTCTGCTCCTCCTAACTTCTCTCTGGGGTTTTCATGCCACAGCCATTAGCCGCTCGCAGTCAGGGAGTGCTTTACACTCACACAGTCAGGGAGTGCTTTACACTCACGCAGCACGGTGGCATGTCACCTTCACGTTAAAAATAAATAAATAACCTTGTTCAACCCTGGTGTGAGAGAGAAAAGGCAGTAGGTCATTTCTGTTTCATAAATGGGAAACCGGGGCTCAGATTTATTTGGACACCCTCAAAACTGGGCTTTTTGTGCTGTGCTGACTAGCCTGGCGAGGAGTATTGCTGCTCCTGTGGCTCCTCTGCTTCCCAGGGCAGGAGGCAGCCCAGCCCTCAGGCTTTGTCCTGCCACTCGGCACATCCAGGTCCAATCCACTCCGCATCTCCCTCAGTAAACCCCCTTTGCTCATCCCTCCTGGAGCAGCTCATAGCAGGGACAGGAGGACAAGTGCACCTGATCTGCTCAGTTATGGGAGCCTGCCCAACCCCAATCAGCTGGATCTCCTGGAGCATCCTGTTTTGGAGCTGGGGCTTCCTCCCACTGAGAAATATCCAGGGCCAGGAGCTTGCATCTCTCCCACTCTTGGTGCCCAGGGCTGCTCCTCGGCTGTATCGCTTGAAAAATTAATCTTCCCTTTTTTCTGATCTTCCTCCTCCTAGCAGCCTCTCTCCCCCATAGGACACTTGCCTCTGCTATTTTGAGCAGCAAGTGCATCCAAAATGCATGCCAAGGAAGCAGATACTCAGCACAGCTTCAGAGCCTGTACGTGGCAGGGAGGTCTGAGATGGTCCCAGAGGGGACAGCCTGGGACCGACCCTGCACCAACAGAGCAGCTTTCCTCTGTCCCACCTCATTCCCTTCCCGTCTCCAGCAGTGCCGCGACCCTAATGCCCAGGCTGCAAACCATCCCCTCTCGCTGCCCACATTGCTAATGGCTGCCTGGCACCATACAGCAGGACAACCTCCGCTCGCAGCTCCCGCCACTGCAGCCATTCCCAGCTGTGCCCCGAGTGGGGAGAGCGGCCGGGGCCAGCTGCCGGAGCTGGCCTCAGAGCTACTTGTGCTGGAAGCCTGCTGGGGAGCAGGGATCTGAGTCTGACATCCCTCAGGATGGGGCCGTTTGCTAACGCACAACTGGTTTTTATTGCCTTTCAGCAGAACACGCACAGAAACATCTCTTTGCCTTTCAGGTTTTATAAAAGGTTATTTTGGTAGCAATAAAGATAAAGGGGACGTGTCTGCAGCACTAAGTACCTCTGGAGCGGGCATAGAACCATGAAGGACTCGGATGTGAGACAAAGACAGGCTCCTTGGTTGCCCACATCGCCTCTCCTGTGCATGCACATGTGCACACATCCTGCTCCGGCGCTCGCCTCACCAGCTCCCCAGGGAGCAAACCAGAGCAAGGCTGCAGGAAAAACCCCTCTCAACACTGGGTCACGGGCTCGTACCCCTTTCCCCAGATGGGACACTCTTTCCCTGCCCACACCACCTTGGTGGCACCCCGAGTCCCCTCTGCTCCCCCAGGTTGCGGGCTCTGCTCCCCCGTGGGGACTCTCAAGCATCCTTTGTGTTTTATAGCTGCCTCACTCTTCTGGCGGCCAGAGGTTCGGTAGGAAACAATGAAGTAGGAGAGGATGAAACTCAAAGCAAATGCATGTCCCATAATGAACCAGCTAGACAGTTGCTCTGCGTGTGTGTGCACGGGGTGCTATCCTGCACCGGCACGGCTGCCGCCGTACCCAGCACGTAGCACCAGCGACGGTGCTTGAAGGTGCACAAGAGAGACTCACAATTAAAGGCAGGAACAATTCCCTCTCCTCGCTTCCACCTCAGCGGTGAGGAATTGCCAGCGGCACAATGCATCACCCTGGAGGAGCAAAGGGGCAGCACATTTAAGGCAAAAATATCTGTTTTAAAGGATGCAATAAAACAGAGCCAGGGAAGGGTTTATAGGGAAGCAATTGCCGTGCGGGGTGAGAAGTGGTCACCAGAGGCCAATCTACCTGGCTTTATTGCCTGTTACCGGTGACTTTTCCCAACCAAGGGACAATAGATCCTCCGCTATCAGCCTCGGCTCCAGTCAATACAAACATGACATAGTTTTTTAAACTAATATTTTTCCAGCATGCAATTCCATGGAGAGCAAGAACGCAGCGTTACCATGGCGATATATAGACAGCATCTGCCTTGGACGTAGCTGAAGGGAGAAATTGGAATAGAATTGCAAATTTCCTCTGTCCGGGAAGGCTCCCAAGGAAGCCACCATGGTGGGCTGAGCAGACTGAGCTGAGCTGCCTTTCCCAGCCAGCCCACATCCTCCCAGAGCCCAGCACGGGCTCTCCCATGAGCGGAGGGCAGCAGGACTGGCCAAGCACTGCCCCGGCTGGATCCCGTCCTGCATCCTGCCCCGGAGCTCTGCAGAGCCTGCACGCTCCCTCGCTGCTCAGCTGACCAGTCTGCTCAGCTGGAACACCAAAACCTTGCCCAGGCACCCCAGAAAAGGGAGAAGTTGACCCTCTCAAGGTGCTTTCGAAGAATTAACATTCCCCAAAGCGACACAGCCCAACAACCGGTGTCGAATGCACGAGTGCTGCTGTGATACACTAGCCTCGCCGCTGCAAGACATTTTGATTAACTGGCTAGAGGGAGACGTGGGTGCATGAATTAAACACGCTCTGAACAAGAGCTCGCTGCTGTAATTTCAGCACGAGACGGTTAGGCAGCACGCGAGCATCCTTCAGGTGCGGCCGCCTCAGCGTCGTGCTCCTGTACCCAAAAACTGGAGCTCAGCACCCCTTCCTTCCACCAATGCGGATGGGGGAAGATGCCAGAGCTGGCTGTGGTCTGGAAGGGGCCCAATTCAGCACAGGCAAACCCCAAGTTGGGGGAACAAGGCAAACGGGAGCCTCATGCAATGCTGAGGCCAGGGACCCTGGGAGTGAGAAGAGGGAGCCAAAGCGGATGTAGTGATGGGGACCCCCAAACCCAGCTCTGCTGCCCCCAGTGTGGGGGGGGTTGGGTACTGAGAGGGACATGGCATGGCTGACAGCAATATGGGGGATGTTCAGCCCACTGGAGAGGAGGTGAAAGGGGTAAGTGGGGCAATTTTCAGGTGTTAGCTGAAAACTTCAAAAGCAGGACCAAGCGCAATGCCATCAGGCTCAATTCATCCCCCACGAGCAAAGAGCCCGGCTGGAAGCAGCCATTTGACGGTGGCGAATTTGCACTGATCCTGCTGGAACAGGGAGAGTGACCCAGCTCCCTGACAGGGCAGTCTGCTCTTCACAGGCGCTTTCAAAGAAAGAAAGAAAAGCAAGCAAACGGGGAAGGGAACCGTACTCTTCTCCCACGGCTCTCCTCCAGTGGCTGAGACCCAAGGGACTCCTGGGAGCACAGAACACCATAGGATTATCCTGCCTGCGATGCCTCCAGGACCTGCTCTATCGTGCTTGCCAGAGGCGTAGGCAGGAGCACAGGCAGCCGTGCAAAGCACCCAGAGATTTTGCTGCTTCCCCCCTTCTGCAGCATAAGCCTCTCTGCTCCATGCCTGATCCAGGCAGAGGAGGGGTGCGGGCACCGCTTGGCATTTATGTTGATTTGCAGACTAGAAGGCACTTAGGGAGCAATGCTCTGTGCCCTGGTGCAAGGAAAGAGGGGTCCCCCATCCCCTCACACAGCCACAGCCCACGCTCCTTCCTGCACATGTCTCCAGCCTTTACCCTGCACCAACAGCACAGCACCAGGGAGACATCAGAGGGGAAACCTTCCAGCAGAAGACAAGACAATTTCTCCCCAGCTCATGATTCTCCAAAGTTGTAGTGACTCTGTGAGGCAAATAACTCGCTCTTCAAAGGAAAAGGGTGTGTTTCAAAAGTGATGGAGCTCAGACCTCACCACAGGATGCTGCTGTCTGAGTCCCCATGATGGCTTTCACAGTGCCAGCATGCATGGCTACAGTGGCAGCACTGCCCCGTCCCAGAGGTCAGCCCATGCCGCCACTGGGCTCAGCCAGCTGAGAGACTGGAGAAAGCCTGGAGCCTCCAAACACCATGCCAGGCTGCCCTGCAAGGCTGCGAGTGTGCAACAGGCAGGCAACACGACGGCAGGGACACGACTGCTCATCGGCACTGTGGGACTGACTCTGTGAGGTCGGCATCGCTCACACTGCACATCCTGGGGCTTGGGGAAAGAGCTGGGCAGTGGAGGGCTGTGGTATGGGACTGCTGGCTTCCCGAAGAAAGCCAGCTCTTGGAGACAGCGAGTCCTGAGCACAGACCCTGCGAGTCCTGAGCACCAATCCTGCTGCAGGTTCCCCTGCAGCTGCTAGCTTACCCTGCTCCGTCAAGCAGTGAGAAGTTGGAGACTGGGACATTGCTGCCTCTTTACAGGGAACTTGAACTCGCTTATGAGCTGTTGCAGCAGGAATTCACTGCTCGGAGATAGACCAGCTCTGCACAGACACCCTCAAGCACCTTGCAAGGGCGTGCAACACAGCGAGAAGTAGTTATCCAGCAGACAACACCCACGAGAGAGCAGCACAACTAGCTCAACCCAGCCAGCAGATCTGGCACTGACAGCTGCATGAATGTCACCGAGTGGTGATGGACATGGAGGACTGGGTCGGTGGAGGCAGAAGAGGAGAGAGCAAGCAGGACCAGCTGCTGGAGGGGGAGAGATGCCCCACGGGGCAGGAGCGAGACACCCACCCAAGGGCATCCTCCATCTGCCCACTCCAGCATCATCTCATCTGAGCAGTGCTGAGTATCTGCCCGGCAGGCAGAGGCAGGGCTCACTGCCCACGTTCCCCCAGCACCCTGCACCAGGCTGTACGGAGAGCAGATGCTGCGGAGCCCACCAAACTCCCCGAGGGGCAGAAAGGGCTATGTGCAAATCTTCCCCCTGCCCTGGGCATGGAGGAAAGGGGGATTCTGTCTGGGAGCTCACAAACGGGCTCTATGGGATTGTAGCTCACAGCAGCCTGTTTGCTGTGCTGGGTGATAATCGTTTGTATGAGGATAATTAATGGTGGGAGAAGAGAAAACTCCACTACAGCGGTGTCCCGCAGAGCTCCCAGCACTGCATGCTGGGTGCAGCCCTGGCAGCTGCCAGGCTGCCTGCAGTCCCTGCCTGCGGAGTCTCTCCCCAGCTGCAGGAAGAGGGCACATTCACACTCCGGTAACCGGAGGCAGCGCAGCACAGGGGCAGGAGGAGCTCCGTGTGTGGCTGTCCCCGGACGCATCCCATGGCTCTGCTGCCCAAGGAGGTGGCAGCCCAATGCTTCCCTGCACTGCAAGGGGAGTTGTTGGGGCAGCCTGAGGGGCTACCGTGCCACCGGGCTCCCCTGCAGCCTCTGGGACAGGGCATTTGCCGCCCCTGAGCAGAAGGAAGAGGCTGGGGACACCCTTGCTGTCCTGCTGGGATTGGGGACACCTGCACACTGGAAACCTGCCACCAGCAGCAGGTTAGATGCATTCAGCTCATGCCCCTCTCCCTGGAGCAGGGACCTGCTGCAGCCACAGGGGTGAGAGCTGCCCAGCCGGGCACAGCAGCAGAGGGGCACCCTGCTCGGGGGAGCTGAGCGGGCACCGCAGAACCCCCGCAGCTGGCTGGACTGTGAAAAGCTTTCCTTATGGGAGTCCAGCCAAGAGACCCAGGGACCCTCCCCTGCGTCCCTGGGGATGTAGCAGGGGCTTTGATGAGCAGGGAGATGCGGGCACAGAGGACTGGCAGGGCTGGGTGAGCCATGTGCGCAGGAGGGTCCCAAGGGGAGAGCAGGGGAATGGAGCCTGATCCCCAGCACAACATCCCCAGGAGGGGTCCCCGGGGACAAAGGGGTGCCCAGCACGGGTAGGGGCTTGGGGTGGTGGGGACCCGAAGGCAATCCCTCTCTCTGTCTGCGTGGCTGCCCGGAGACAAGTCACAGCAGGGATGGCCACACACCTGTCTGTGGGTGCCATGGGGCGAGCAGCCCACTCCGGGCAGCCCCAATGCGAAAACCCCCCGGGAGCAACCCACCCCCTCGGGCACAGCTCTAATCCCAGCCCTACCCCGCGTGCTTGCACACACACTGGCACACGCGGGCTCTTGCACATGCCGGACCCCTTGCACACCCCTGCCACAGGCGAAGGGTTGCACATGCACACTGCCCCAGCGGGCTCTTGCACATACGCCAATCCCTACCCCGACGGGCTACAGCACCCCCACACACGGAGGGGATAATGCACATGCACCCACCCAACAGGCTCTTGCACATGCATCCCCTGGACAGGCACTTTTACACACACATAACCCCTCCACACTGAACGGGACGCTGGACATGCACCCATCTCACCAGGTTCTTGCACACGCACCGTTTGGGCAGGCTTTGCACATGCCACTCTCCCCCCGGCATTTGCACCCCCCTTAAACATATGCACCCCCGTTGGATGGGCACTTGCACGAACACCCCCAGACAGGCTGTTGCACGCACACACACACACACACCCCGGACAGACTCTTGCACATGTATCCCCTGACGAGCTCCTGCACACACTCCTGACAGGCTCTTAAACATGTTTACCCCCCCGCTGGGCTCTTGCACACGCAGCCCCTCTAGGTACTTGCACGCACCACCACCACCCCCCTCCAGAACAAGCACTTGCCCCAGCACCCCGCCTTGCACACACGCCCGTATCCCGACACGGGCCACCGCACACCCACCCGCGACGGCCGCTCCC
>VXBL01009332.1:368243-401912 GCA_013400195.1 Aramus guarauna
CCCGTGCCCCCTGCACCGGCGGCTGCGGGGGTAGGGGCGGTCCTGGGCGGGCAGGGCACCGGCACCCCGGTAGCCGGAGCCGTCGGGGCTCTGCACCGCCCCGGCCGTGCAGCAAGGTGGGCTCCGGCTCGGTCCCTCCACCCGGAACAGCGGGGCTGGCCCGCGGGGCAGCCGATCCCCGCCGTGAGAGGGCTGCGGGATGCCGGGGTGCAGCAAGGCGAGCGGGTAGCGTGCGGGCAGAGACCGGAGAAACAGCCTGCGAACCGTGCGGCGGCAAGCAGAGTATTCCCACCTCTCCTCGGGGGGTGCCAAAAGCTTCTGCGTCCCCTCCGGTGTGCTCCAGGCACCCTTGGCCCGTCTCCCACCCGGCAGCCGGGAGCCCCATCCCCATCGTCCAGAGCCCAGGAGAGGCACAGGGACGCGGCAGCCCGCGGGGACCGCACGGCGGGCTGGCACTAGTCAGCCAGGACCGTACCCGGCCTGCTCGTGGGAACCCCGCGGCCAAGCACCCCTGCACGCAGAAGGGACGTGGGGATGCACCTCCACTTTGATTTTAGACCCACGCACTGACAGTAAGTCCTAAAGTCCTGGCTGTGGTATTAGCTATGTCCTTTCCCACTGCAGGGGAACATCTTAATGTCAGACACCAAAATATCTTGTGTGGCTAATGCACCTGGAAGAATGAGGCAAAAATATACCAATTTCAATGCAAAAAGAAGTGAAGCCAAGAAATCTTGTGAGCGTGGCCCCAAATGGTTGATGTCTCGGAAATGCAAGCATTGCATTAATTTTTTTGCCTTCCATTTTCTTCCATGATGTCTACAAATGCAAACCAGGAGGGCAGGTTACCTATTTTATTAATGACACCTGAAACACTTGTGTAACATCATGGCTCCAAGAGCTAAATCTTTAAGAAAAACAGCAGGCATTTTGAGATGCCTAACAGAGCCCTGGCTGCTGGCAGCAACTGCTGCAAATGTCCTCCTCAAAGAGGAAACCCATGGAAGGAGGGGAGGTGGGAGCCTGTGGCGTATTGCTCCGGCAGCGGGCAGAGAGATGTGCGAGCAGGGCCACCCCACTGCACACTCATTCCTCCAGGCAGCAGGATATTTGCAGCGATGGTGGCAAGTCCCAGGGACAGGAGTGGCTCTTAAACGAATGCCCCCCCACATATGGTGCTCCACAAGCTTCTTAGTCAGGGCAAGCAAGCACAGGGTCTTGCTCTGACAAGGGCCACCTCCCACACACACAGGACCGCACCAGTTTGGCCCAGATCAGCAGCCTTTTCCCATCCCTAACGCAGGCTCCCATCATCTGTCTGCATTTTCGTGACATCTCCTTCCTCTGGCCCCAATCCCGGGAGGAAGCTGTGCCTGAGATGGATGAAAGGGGTTTGTTCCTTGTTGCTACCCAGCAGCCCTGACAGTGAGGAAGATGAGCTGCTTCCCAGGACTCTGCGAGCCAACCCCTCGCTGGCACGGCTTCAGCAGAGGTGGCCCCGCAGCCCACCCTGGGGCTCCCGGGGGGACCCTGGTGGCAGTGACACCGCAGAGCACCCGAAGGGGCCCTCTGCAGGAGACCTCATCTGGATTTCAGCAGGTGGAGGTTGTTTCCTAGCAGCTTGGCATTCCTCAAAGCTGGCCATTACCCGTGTGATGCCTGTGACCCCTTCCTCCCTCCCAAACTCCCCCTCACCCCTTGGCCGGCAGAGCAGAGCCGGGTCTTCCTAACCGGCCCTTTACCTCTGATGCTAGTGGGAAGGCAGGAACGGGATGAGGGATCTTGTTTCCTTCCTTTTGCAAGCACTTGCCCCAGGCAAATCCTTGTGATTTGCAGAATAAATAGGCTCCCTCCGTCTCTGTGTCCAGCTGCAGCAACATCGGGTCACTTTATAGCCAGAGCCATGGTCTCAGCAGACCGAGTAGCTGGCGGGGGCCTGCCTGGAGGCCAACATTGCCTGTCCCAGTTCCTGTGGGAGTACAGGGCTGGGATGCTGAAAACCCATATTTCCGCCCGCGGAGACATCAACTCCTGCTCTCCTGTGGGAGCTTCTTGCCACCCCCTGCCACGCAGCAAGTGTCCCGTGCCCCAGCACCACGGAGCATCCCGCTGAGCTGGGCTGCTGGCCGCGGCCGACCCCTCTGCAGCAAAAGCAACCCCCTCCCAGCGCTGCCGACACAGCGAGGGTCGAGCGAGCCCAGCGAGGCAGGAGGGCAGGGTGGGGGGAAAGGCTGTGCACCGAGACCCCCGTCCCACACCTCAGCCCCTGGCACATCAGGGCTATCCCGAATTGCCCAGGCACCCCGCATGGGGTGATGCAGACCTTGGAGAGCCACAGCTGCCCGGGAAAGGCCCAGGGTGCCTCTGAATATGGATGAGGAGCAGTGAGAAAAATAAACCCCAAACTTTTCTTTATCAGGGGAGGCCTGGTCCTGCCGTCTGCCACCGGGATTTGGGCCAAACTGCTTGATAGAGAGAGAGACCATCTGGATTGTCTGATGGGCTCTGGGTTTGGTTAAAATGAAGCAGAAGCTTTTTTTGCAGGAGAGGAGTTTTCATGGGAAGATCCGGGAAAGGATTCCAGGGTACGCGCCAGACCTGTCGTGCAAAGAGATGCGAAGCAGCTACAAAGCTTCAAACACAAATTGCTGCCAGTTTTAAGCCAAGCCCCCCAGGGCAGCATCCGAGCATTTTCACCCACCCTGGGATGGGCCGCAGCACGGCCCCGTCAGCTCTCCTGCAGTCCGGGCTGGTGCTGGGTCCCTGCCAGAGCTACCGGCTGCCATTAGCACCTTCCGGCACGCCTGGACTTCGAGGCAGCCGCACCGCACTGCTGCACCCCGTGCCTCGACACACAGGGGAGGCGGCGGCGTGTGCCGACTGCTGCTCGCCATGCCATTGAGGCTGCGTTGCGAAGCAGTGCCACGGTCACTAGTCCACGGCAGTGCTCAGCCCTTCTCCGGGTAGGACCAGGCATTGGTGCAGAGCAGACGTGGTAAAAGCACAAGCAATAGCGTGCATGCACAGTGCCTGCTCCAACTGCCCTGCCAAGGAGCATTGCCAACTGCAGGAGACACTGCCTTGCATCGGGGCTGTGCTTCGGACCCTTCCTCGCACCAGCAACGTCACTAAAACCCACCTGATTTGGGAGCAGGGGCCGCAAGACCCAGCTGGAGGTGTGCTGGGAGCAGGGAGGCCATGACCTCTGGCTGCCCAGTGTCCCCCAGAGACCCCACGCAGGGTTGGGCTGCTGGGCTGCCCCTCCGCTGGCCGAGCCCACGTTTGTCACGCCTGCTCGGCTCGGCTCGTGCTGGAAGGCCAGGCTGCCTTTGTCCCACCGGACACGCTCGGCTTCAGAGGGTGAGGAATTGTGTGGGAGTGGGCCGGCGTGTCGGCCCCGTTAGGGCACCTGTTGGGCTCGTGCAGCGCGACAATGCCCTTGATGGGTCTATTATGGAGCGGTGCGGGCAGCCGGGGGCCGCTGGGATCACAGTAAATCTCGGCTGGTTAGCAGCAGTGGCAGGCAGGGCTGGGACGCGCTCTTCCTGGTGTCTCTCCAGGGACAAGCCCTACCTCTCTGGCAATCAGCAAAAGCATCACCCTGAAAAATGTGGCCAGCATCACGCTGTGAACGTGGCCAGCACCACCCTGCAAACTGCCAGTATCGTCCTGCAGACCCTGCCAACGTTGCCCTGTGAACACAGCCAGCATCACCCTCTAGACACTGCCAACATCGCCCTGCAAACGCCGCCAGCATCACCCTGCAAACACTGCCAGCATTGCCCGGCAAACGCTGCCAGTGTTGCCCTACGAACACAGCCAGCATCACCCTCTAGACACCGCCAACATCGCCCTGCAAACGCCGCCAGCATCACCCTGCAAACACTGCCAGCATCACCCTGTGAACTCAGCCAGCATCATCCTGTGCCAGCATCACCCTGCAAACACGGCCACTGTCACTCTGCAAACGTGGCCCCACTGACTGCAGAAGAGGGGGGCAGCCCCGCTGCCTGGGGACCTTACCACTGGGACCGAGTGAAGGGAACAGCATCCATCGGGTCCTCTGGGATGATGTGGGAGTTGCTGAGGCCCCTGAGCAGGCAGATTTGGCCCCAGCCTCACGCAACAGGGACTGTCCAAGCTCGGGGAGCCCAGCCTGCCCCACTTCCTTGAGCAATTGCAGAGCAGCAGGAGGGAGACAGCCTGCAAGGCACCGCATCCCTGCTTCATGGCACGGCTGAGCAGAGGGGACAAGCCCCTGAGTTCCCAAAACCAGCTCTAGTCCACAAGGAAAGCATTTGTGCCGAGCAGCCCAGATGCAGATGGGGAGATGCTGTTCCCAGCACGGCTGGACACACCAGCCGCCTGGGAGCTCTGCGGTGCGGCGCAAGCTGGTTTGAATAAACCACACGCGAGGAGGTGTTTGTGAAGCGCCTCGCACATGGAAACGCTATTGTTGGTGCAGCGTGGGATCAGGGACTCGAGGGTCCCCAGATGTAGCAATTGTTCCACATCCGTACTGTGCATACACACACGCTCTTCCCCGCTCGCTCTGCCTGAAGCCACTCATTAACCCTCCTCAATGAAGATGCATCGGAGGGATAATTTACTGTTTAATAGAATAACTTTCCATTTGCTGTTGCCAAGCGCATCTGACATATTTCTCCACGGTGCCATAAACTGCAGCTCCTTGCCATAAACCCCTGCTTCCCAGTAGGAGCAGGTGGGTTTTTGGCTCTCAGCTGATGACCTTGGCCATGGGGTGAGCAGAGACACTGGGCTTTGTTTTTAGAGGAACAGGGCTTATTCCCACCAACTCCTTTCACTTATTGCAGTCCCCATTGCACTGACATCCCTCAGCTGGGAAACCATCTAACCTGAGAAATAAAGAGTGCCTCAGCCTGATGGATGAGGGAGGCAGTGGCTCTGTCCTGATTTTGTTAATGAAGAGGCGCCGGGAGCAGACGAGCTTGCCTTTGCTCCATATTTATGGCTAGCTGGTGGCTGGTCCCACACTGGGATGTAATCAATAAGCTGTGTGCCCGCTTGGGCTCATTGTGCTTCCGCAGTCACGGGCAGCCTTTCCGTGCCTTGCCAGTCCCATAGTTGTGAGCGTGTGTCTCCGCGTCCTCATTGCTCCTCCCCCAGCCCTTACAGAGTTACAAGCTACTAGAGGCTGGAAGAAAGTCAAGTTCTGCACAACATGGGATAGGGGAGCTGGTGCCAGCCCTACTTTGCCTCCATCACCCAAATTCCTACACCCTGGAGGAGGCACTTTCAGGGTGCAGGTGCTGCAGGAAGGAGCAGGAACCCCGGAGGCAGCAGCCAGAGTGATTGGCCACCAGGGTCTGGCTCTGAACAGCAAGAGGATGACAGTAGCCACAAATAACTCGAAAAGGAGAAGGAAAGGGTTTAGCTTGCCTTGTGCCAGCTCTGCTCACCCCCAGATGCGGGCAGGGACTCTCACTGGAGCCGGACGACCATGCTAGGGGATACCTGCAGAGCTGATTTTTGTCCTTTGTAAGAGGGCATCCCTCCCCAGCCCCTTCCAACAACCTGCTCTGTGCTCTTGACGTTCTTGTTAGCCTTCTTTGTAACCCCAGCTTCCTCCCCCCATTCCCCAGGTTCAGCCAGGAGGAAGAACCAGACATCTCCAAGCCTGTCCTGTGTCCCCGTCCCCCCCCATCTGGCCCAGGGGCCCCCCCAGTGCTTCGGGGCAGGCAGGGGGTCCTGTCCCGCAGCGCGTGCTGCCAGCCCCCTCTTGTGCTGCTGCTGCAGAACGGCCCTGGCGAGGCACAACGGAGCCAGAGGCTTTTGTGCAAGAGGTTGCTGAGATCCTGCTCCCTTCGGGCACCGGAGCTTTGCTCCTGGCCAGGCTGCCTGCCCGTCCTCCCGCCCCAGGGGAGCAAGGCTCAGGCTCTGTAAGTGAAAAGATTGGAAGAAACAAACCCTAAAACCATCTCAGGCCAACGCAGACACCCCCACATCATAGATCTGTGCACGCACCCAGTTACACACAGCCACAATGGCCAAGGCAGGTTTGCACCTCTGTTCAGCCCAATTCTCAGCCCCAGCAGCGCAGGAGCTTCAGCCAGAAGCAGAGAGGATGAAGTGGGAGCCCAGTCCTCTTCTCTGGTGCAAAAGGAGCATGGCTTAAAGTCATGTAAGGCACCCCATGGAAGGCCTGAGCGGTGGGTTTGTAAATCCTTCCCAGCAGCAAATCAGGGGAGACTGGTTTAGCCTGGAAGAGGAGCCTGGTTTAATCCAGGAGAGGTGGGACTGGGGAGGGGAGAACAGCAATGCCCACTCCAGCTGGGATGCGGCAGGGAGAGGAAAGCTCTGCTCCCCACAACCCAGACTGAAATCATCAACAACTTGAAGGCTGGTGCTGGGAAGTATCTGAATCTCACCCCCGTGATGTACAGCCGGGGCCAGCTTCTTCTTGCATCAAGACACAGGAGCCCAGAAACAACCCATTGCCTTTGTCATCTGTGGGCACTTCCCAGGAACAATGCTGGGCTGGAACAGGATGGGGCTGGAGAGCTGGTGCCAGTGGAGATCCCACCCCGGTCCGCAGCACAAAGGGAAGGTCATTGCAGAACCCAGCACGGACATCTTGGCATCTACGTGCCTGCACAATTTATGAGCTTCAGCATGAAACCCTCACTGGGGGGGGATGAGCAAACAGAACTAAACATGGTAATTTATTCACTCCATGAAAAAATATTAGTTAATCCAAGCCAATGAGATTGTAAAGCCTGATAACTGGTCTGGCTGGTGCCAACATCTATCGCTAGCAGTAGTCATGTTTTTTGTCTACACTGTTGCCCCTAGGCAGTGAGATGCAGCAGCAGTATGACAGCTCCCAACCACACATGATAATTTAAGAGAGAAAAAAAAAAAATCTTATTCCAACTCCAAACCAGGGCAGAACAGTTTAAAAAAAAAAAAAATCAAGACAACTTGCAAAAATTGATTTAGATAGCAGTGACACTCTGCAGAACTTATTTGCAAGTCTGTGCTGTGCAATTTGAGATAAAACCTGTTTAATGAAATGAAGGATGAGCACTACTTGTTTGCTTTGGCCTGTTGGTATTCCTGCACAGCAGTGGCGTTACAAAGCAAACACACTGAAAGCTGAGCGATCCCCCTCTAAATACGTACTTTCACCCAGTGTTTGGTCCCAGTGACTGCTGCCCTTTCATTTGCAGCCAAGCATAAGTGCTTGGGTTCTGGCTTCAGGGGCTAAAAACTATCAATTTTTAAAATTATGTAAGCCATATAAAGCTGTCACTTTGAATCACAGCTTATCTGGGAGGTGATATTTGGGTTTGCAGTATTCAAAATAGCTATTGTGAGTTTTTGCATTCCTTTGTTCAGCATTTTCAAGAACAGAAATGTCTCTCTGGACTCCCATATCCACTTTCAAGTGCACAGAGGCTTGTTCCCTCCTGCTCCCCGAGCTCCAGGGAGATGGGGTGCACCAATCCCATGACACCCAACTACAGCCCTGGAGGAGAATGGGCCCCGCTTGGAGCTCACCCTGCAGGAAGGCAGCGCTGGTTTCAAACGTACTGCACCACTTACTTCTGCTTGTTTTTCAATTGCATGGCAAGGATGTTAATGAGTGTCTGAGCCACGGCAGGCAAGCCCAGGGCATTTCAAACGTGGAAGAACTTCACAGAGAAATAATCTGCATAAAGTCTGAGACGCCATTATTAAGGAGAAAAAGAAAATGCAAGCAGAAACCATCCTCCCTCGGCAGCCAAGAGTGGCAAGAGGAGAATGGTTCTACAGAGAGAAATGTATTCATTTGATCCATTATTTATATAAAGTGCTCTTTGTAAACCTGATTTCCCATCACCCTGGATGACAGCAGGGGGAAGACAGGAAAAGAAGAGGTCCAACTTCATACCTCCAAGGGAAAGACAGCCTGTCTGAGGACCCTGCATCACGCCAGGATCCCAGAGAGGGAACAAGCCACAGTGGCACAGGAAGCCTGTGCTGGCCCTGCAGGCGGGCAGCGCCTCACCAAGCACCCCTGGCACTTAAGGGCAGGAGATGTGGGGTTCTGAGCAGATGCTTCCTTCCTTTTGAAAGTGGGGCACCACCAAGTCCTTGCTGTCCCAATGAAACTGCTTAAGCCACTGAGCAAAACCATTAAAAATAAAAGCATTTAATATGGGGTTTTCACATGAACACACAGAAAGGCAGCAGTCTGAAACAGCACGTACATAGCATATATAAATAAGGACAAAGATTAAAAATACTTTGGAAATGATAAGACTCTGAGAACAGTTAGTGGCTGCTCTGGGAGGAAGCATCCTTGTGAGTCATTGTACAGGGCAGACAAATGAGACACATCCAAGCATGACTAGAACTCCCCCTCGCCTGTGAGACAGTGTGAACGCATTGGGACTGCAACAGCCAAGGGTCCTAGAGGCCAAAATCCATTAGCCATCACCATCCTCTGCATAGGCAGGACAGCCCAGGGCACTGAACCACTCCTGGGACTGCTCTGTCTGGAAACTGCACCCGCTCCTTCAGCAGGGAAGGCATCTGAGACATGCAGAACACCGGGCTAATGCCCCATAGATTTTTCTTAGAGCTAAATCCGAGCTGTGCCAGAAGCCAGACAGAGTCCCTGAGCTAGAGCCATCAGTAAGAGAAGAGTTACTTTCATCTATACAGGAGAAGTGTATTCAGTCTTAGGAACAAGATTGCCTTGCCAAGCCAACACCCATACAGAGGTATCTGCCCAAGTAAGCTAGGGGCAATGGAGAGAGGGATGGGATGAACAAATGCTTTACCCAGCAACTGCCCCCCGATGCAGGCAAGAGCAGAGGTGGCAGGACCAGATTCAGCTCTCCCTGTGCTGCCGCTTGACCTTCGGCTCTGCCTCATCCCTGCTCGGAGGCAAAGCCAAGATCCCCAGGTCTCCCCTAACAGCGGACTGCTGGGGCAGGGTAGAAGTGCAGTCAGCAAAACATGCCATGCCCTTAGAGAAGAGCACAGACAGCTTCGGCCTCCAGAGGGAATGATTACAGACGCATCCAAAAAGCACATACTACTACCGCAGCAAACAGCCTCTGCCCTTCCTCACAGCATCCTCGCCTGCCCAGTCCCTGAAGAACCAGAGCTCTTTTTTTGCTGCAACAGAGGCTCCTAACACCAGCAACTCTCAACTCACACATCTACAGTCCCACTATACCCCCTACATTTTCAAGGCAGTTCCTCCAATTTGGGGTCAGACTGGGGACAGGCACACCCAATAAAGTATCAGGAATATTCCTTTGGACAGAGCAGCATGAGGCACATAGCTTTGTATCTAAAAAAAAAAGTCACAGTTAAGAAAAGTGACAAATTCCAGCTAAGCTGCGCAGGGCTCGGATGCTGTTGTGACAGCTCTAGCCAGGCGGACTGAACTCCCTGCTCACATCCCAATATTCACACCTCCTGCCACCAGTTGTCTCAGAAAGCTGTCAAGGACAGAGCTCTAACTCCTGCCAGCTGCTGGTTCTTAAAGATTAGAAGACAATTATAATTGGATTCCAGAGATTATTTGCTTCACTGAGAAGGGCTGAGAAGTGTTTAGATGGTTCCCCAGCTGATTAAATCTTTATTTCACAGTAGTGACCCTGTGTGTTTCCTACCCCAGAGTGCTTGCAGACAGGTACTTGGCAAGATTGGCTTACGGGAGCACTTTAGCTTAACAAGACAGCTGACACTGGCCAGCTGTGGTGGGGGTTTATCCCATATCTAGATGGTTTCATCTCATTTCTGCAGCTCAGGCCTAAGAGCTCCAGCCCTTTCCCCCAGTTTAATGACTAATCACCCAGTTGCCTGACCAGCCATCCAGGTATCTTGAACCAAAGCCACAGAAACATGAAGGCAGTGAGCAAGGGCTGCTCTCCAGCTCAAGCTGAAATAGAGGGATGAGTTTACTGGGGAAGCTGCTTTCCCCTGGCCCCACTTGAAATTACAGCACCCAGAACCTCTCCTTTTCTCCCAGGCCCATCCTGTGCTCTGTACCGTTTGTGCACTCCAGCCCTTTTCGGGGAGAGCAGGGCAAAATGGAGCCCAGAGGAAGCAGAGGAGGGCATGGCTCCAGAGGAGGCCTGGGGTTCAGGTTAGCTGACAGGATACGGGTGAAGGTTGGAGTCTATCGTTCTCACTGCTCACAGAAGGGAGGGAGCAAAAAGAAGCCAATGTGTTAAAAACTCAGAGTACAAAAGCAAAAAATACAGCCTAGCAACGTTGCAGAGAAAGCTGGGAGTGCGCACAGGGCCATGCAATGCACAGGGCTCTCCTTGTAAGCAAGCACTCCAGCTCTTCCCAGAGCCAGCAGGTCAGACATGCTGCACAAGTTTTGGTTAGATAGTGGTTTGCCCCATAGTAGAATGAAATATAATTTATATACAGAAAGAAACAAGTCCCTGCAGTCTTTGCAAAGGTCCAGTTTCAAGAGCGCTGCCGTGTTGGTGAGGGTTGCCGTGAGCCTGCAGCACTCCCCTCCCTCTTGGTGCAGCACAATATTCACAGCTTGCGAGGCTGGGCATTCCCCACCCATGCGTTGGTGCGAGGCGGTTCAGAGAGATGACGAATCCTTGGAAAGCAGGTGGGCTCGCATGCGTCTACAGGATTCCTGGAGCAGAGAATTAGAGCAATTGAACGCTTGAGACACAGAACGCCAAGCAAAGAAAAGGTTGACGTGCTCTCCTCCTCCTGCAAGGACTCCCCCCTGGAGCCTGCGTCCAAACATTTTACCAAAACAGAGCACTGGACAAGAGGCAGCGAGCGGGTGGGGACAAAGGGCAGTCGGTCTTGGGCTGTACCAACCTCTTGTTCCACTGCCACCCTAACAAGCTGTTAGCACTACCCTGTGCTGCCAGCTTCCCTCTGCCTCCTGTGACAGCCAGCCTGCCAGCTCACAGGTAGGAGGGCTGTACACACCTGCCTGGCTGAAACCCTTCAAGCCCAGGCTTCCACCACGCCAACCACCTGCAGCTCAGCATGGAGCGGACTGCTACAAGCCATGGGACTGCAGCCGTCACAGAGCCTTGCGTGCATGACCTCAGTTCTGCAGGTCTCAGCAGAGCCTAGCAGGCCAGGTTTCCCATCTGGGAAGGAGAATGAGAGAGAGAGTGTGTGTGTGTGTCTCACCTCTTTCCGGCCCTCCAAAGATTTCAGCTTCGCTTGGGACATGTGAGCTGGAGATCCACATTTCTGTAACTGGACAAGAGAGGGGAACAGGCGTAGAGAGCTGGGGAATGAAGTGGTATCCACAGCCTTCCCTGGGAGCAGCCAGTACCACCAGAGAGCAGCTACCACCCAAATCCACTCTTGGTTTGTCTGGGCCATGGGACAGCCCTACCACCTACTTGTGGAGGTAGATGGGAGAGAGGAAAGGGGGCACAAGCCAATGCCCCAGAGCAGAAACACAGCTAGAGGGACAAGACTGGAGTGGAGGCCCAGTGCTGCTACCCCTGTCCCATTGCTGCCCTTGCCATCTGCTCTGCTCTCCTCACAGCAGCTTCCTAAGAACTTATTTGATCATACAGAAGAAACTTAGAAACCTTCTCTTGGGCAAAGAACAGCAAGCAGCCCCACAAGAATTGCTAAAATGAGCACCCAAGTTGCACTCAAACTCCCCTCACACACTACCCCACCAGCAGCTTCAACGGTGCTGGGAGCAGCTCTTACCAGGTGGACATTCTCTTTGCTGACTCGCTCAGGCTCCGGTGTGGCATCCCTGCTCTTCCTCTCCAGGATAACCGGGGTTCCCAAAACTTTCCGCTGTCGTAAGAAGAGAGGGCTGTTGGCTAGTGCTTAGAGTGCAAAGTGAAAAAGAAAGGGAAGGAGCAGGATGCATTTCTGGTAAGCAGTTGGATGCTGGGAAAGAAAAAAGGAAGCCAAGCTGGGACAAAGATTGCAAAGCAGAACCACCTGAACTACCACGCCACTAGGCTGAGCCTGCCTGATTGTAAAGGGTTTGGGAGCTGACCTGAGGCCTGGCCAAGAGCCCAGCCTGTCAGAAACACGTACGTGCTGCTGTACAGCAGCCTACAGTGTGCTAACACCTGTGCTAACAGGCTAGACTACATGACCAGCTCCCTGTCAGTCCTCATCTCATCTCGGGAAGCAACCCATCCTTCAGAAAGATGCATAGGTCCTACAGCCACATGTTCCATAGATAATTACACTTTATACTAACAAGGCTTATTCTCACTCTGCTGCCTTTTCTGTCCCCAGTGGACCTGTGTTCTTTGGAAGTCAATACTTTGAACAGTCCCTACCTTTGAGGGACTCATTCAAGCCAGGGCAAGGCAGAAGCAGAGAGCAACATCAGAAACTCACAGTGGAGAGCATGGGTCAGAGGCTGCCTTTACCTTAATGAGGCCGCTGAAGGAGCGTGAGCGGGTGCGTCGTGGTGCTGGGGATGTGGGTACATCAGAGCCAGGAGTGAGAGCTGTACTATGCTTATTAAACTAGGAGGAAACATAAAGGCAGTATGTTAGCACAGTTACTGTTATGGTTACAGCAGTCCCTTGCTGCTGTGTGCTGCTCTACCTGCTGCCCTCTGCCTAGACCTCCATCTGGCTCTTTCACACCTGGAAATGGAGGAGCAGCTCAGAGCTGCAAGGAGAAGAAAGCAGAGGAAGGCCACATCTCTCACCCAAGACTACAGGGAGCTTGGGTGTGAGGCTGCTTTGTGCTGGCTACCAGGTTAGCCAAAAGCAGCAGCTGTTGGAGCAGAAAGGAGTTTGGGCAGCAGCTGGATGCTGGCAGCCAGGACTGGTGCTGATCATATCGACCAGTCTCTCTGGAGCAGCAGGTTGGCTGGGAATGCTCACCAGACCGAGGAAGGAACAGTTTATCCATTCCCTGCAGGCAAGAGGGGACAGGACTTTTCTCTTTCTGAGGGAGGAAGCTCAACAAGCTTCAGGACTGGGGAACTGCTGTCTGGCAAGTCCCTGGCTTGGAAAATACAGAGCTTGAAGCATAGCTTGGTGCAGCAAGCTCCACCGTCAGCCACATCCAGTATAGGCCGCCTCCTCTCCTGCCTTCTCACAGTTCTGCCCCTTACACAGCCCAAAGCCCACTCTCCCCAGCCTGCCCAGGACCAGGAGCAGCTCTCAAGCAGGCCCTGCCTTTAGTCCTGTGCCCAGGATTGTGCTGACAAGCACGCCCCAAAGATATCTTCCCTCCCCACACTACCTGTCGGATGAGCTTCTTCTTCTTTGCGGAGTCAGGCATATTGTGGACGTGGCGGAAGAGCTCCTTCAGTGCCTCCTCCGTGCGTTGCTGGGTCTCCTCCTGATGGCAAGTGTCCAGTCGGCTTCGCTTCTGAGACTTGAGGGGCTGCAACTCCTTGGAGCCAGATGTGAGCAAATCCAGGTCGTCCTGGGAAAGTGGAGACAGCAGCTGCTTGCCATGCTTTAATCCAAACGAGCCACCCATCTGAACCAGGCTGGGAAGAGTCTCCTGAGCTGCCTCCACCCCAGTGAACACACAGGGCTGTGTTTTCCCTACCCCTCTGCAGCAGCACTGCACCAGCAGGCCCTGTGCCAGGAAGAGGTGACAGCAATACAAAGGTGACCCCATTGCTTCTTCCCTCCCCTCCCGGATGCCAGCTGCAGAAGCCCTTCCAGGCTTGCAAAGGGTCAGTGCAGCTCCTTACAATGCATCTTCCCTCTTCTGCAGCTACATGAGGCAGGGAAGCATTTCCTGGCAAGGCACAAACAAATCTTGTCCCAGTGGCAGCAAGTAGCCTTTATCTCAGCCCCTCATTCAAGCAGCCTGGCCACGGCAGTAGGTGCGTCTGTCTGTTTGGAAGGCACATCAGGAAGGAGCAGGTGCTGCATGTACTGGGCACAGGGAGCAAGTTTGCTGCTAAACAGGAGCTGATAGCTTTCCCTGTGCTTTTGATTAACAGATGCTTCAACTCTGCCCAATTTCCCTAATGCAGCCGCCTGCACTACCACACCATATGGTTGCCTCACTCCTGTTCTCTGGCAGATCCTCTTTCATAACTTGGTTTGTTTTCAGCTTCTTTCACTCACAAGGATCCCTGCATAGTATCACAGCCTCTGCCCTTTCACGGAGGGCAGGCACTGTATTTTCTGGCCCTTACCTTTGATGTGTGGGCTCTGGATCCCAGGTAGTGCAGCCTGGCACACTCCCGGATGTATGCTGGCGCCTGTGAAGATGAGCAGAGAAAAAGCCAAACGTAAGTTTGGTATGTTTGGCTGCGGGGCAAAACTGGCCCCAGCAAGAGCTGCTCTTCAACCATATCACACAAGCCACTTCCATCAAGACTCAGCCATTTAGAGCAGACAAAACAATGGGATTCCATGTCCCCAGTGCAGCTCCTGTTCACAGTTTCCTTTTGATGCAGGCAACTAGCACAAGTGGAACACAGAATAAAAGCAGGGTTCCACGGGAACCTTTTCCAAGCACTTCCCCCAGCTCTGAGCTGGCCAAACAGTGGCATGGCAAAGAGGGCAGAAAGGGAACTTTCTATTGGAGGACTCTTTGCAGAGAACAGATGCCTACAGTGACCAGGAAGGTCCTGAGAAGTCAAGAGACTGCCTGTTGCAGAAACACTTCCTTGGGGTAACCTGCAGACAGCCCCGCACTCCTGATGGCACCCCACTCTGAGCTAGACAGAAGCCCAAGACTGCAGGCTGTGCTTGTAACAGCACTGGTTTGACTACAACTTGCAGAGAAGTTCACAACAAAATGATCCACTGTATTAGGTATTCAGCTCTTGGCAGTACTCATCCAGGATAAGCTCCTTCAAGTTTCCTTACCCTGCCAGAGCCCAAGGGGAGCCCAGTCGCTACCTGCCCCCAGGAAGCAGGTTTCCCAGCTGGGCAGTGGGTGCTGGGTGTCCAGCAGAGGGTGGTATTGCCCTGCACCGTGCTTCTGACCTGCCCGGGCAAAGCCACCTCCAGCTGCCTTCCTCCTCCAGGGTGTCTTCCTCCTCCCCAGCTACTTGCTCAGCAAAGACCTCCTCCCTAGTCACTAAAGGAACAGTTTCTCATAGAAATCCTCCTTCTCCTACCGCAGAAGAGAGCACCCAATATACCCTTGGCACCCGGGATCTGTCTGGACAAGGGGCATTCAGTCTTGTGCTGAAGGGCCGGGGAGAGCAAGACTCCAAAGTGCACTTACCTTGAAGAGTTTCTGAGAGTGTTTGATCATGAAGGTCACTCCATTGTTTAGCTTTGTGATATTCTCCTGAAGGTCATTTGCTGTCACCTGGCAAGGGGACACAGCCAAAGGCGCAGCAGTTAGAAAGGGAGGAGAAAGGGTCTCTGCTGCCCTTGCTGTCTCTGGGACACAGATACACACAGTGCCTCAGCAGGAGAACTGCTCTGAGGAGACAGGCAGGCAGAGCTCAGAGCAAAAGCTGCTCTGAGAGGAGGAGATCTACACAACCCTGGGGCCAAACAGTTTACCAGCAGCACAAGAAACCTTGTACAGAGATCTGCAAGGTTTTTCTGGAGCTGTCATTCTTAAAAGAAGCAGGACTGTGCTGTGCTTTCAATTTTACTGAAAACAATGAAGCATCAGTTGCAAATGAGACCTACGGTAGGTCTGGACTGAACACTAGGACTGAGTCCTACCTCACCATCCCAGCCTCCAACCTTCATGGCACTGTATCAATATTTAATCTTCCCATCTTGCTTCTTCCCCCAAATGCCTGCAAAGCCTCTGCTTTCTACCTTGCGATATCCCACCCACAGACACTGAGGCACTGCTCACATTTCTGGGCCATAGGATGTGGGGTGCAAACATGAGGGCAAGATTGTGGGCAGACATCTTGTTCTTGTCCTGCTTCTTGGCGGTTTGGTAGAGCAAGTCCAGCAGCAGTTTGAGCAGACTGCGGTTGGGTGCGGGAAGGATCAAAAACAGCAGCTGGAGGGCTTCGATTTGACGCTCTTTGTCTGGAGTGCTGGTCTTATTCCCCTTCTCATCAAACAGTGTCAAGTCTGCCAAATCACAAGGTAGAATGTGAAGGACATACATTACCTTCCCTAACAGCAGGTCTATTGCAACTAGTTACCCTTCCCTCTTCATATGCAGATCCTCCCAAAATTCCTGCACAGTTCTTGGCCCTTCATCTCTCTCCTCCCCCAGCTCCCAAGCTCCCCATCTGATGTATTAATCTGTGGTACTCCTCCCACAAGACAACACAGTTGCTAAGAGTTGTGATGGGTTGAAGGCAAGATGAAGTTCACATAAGGTAGTTCAGCAACAATTACTAAGTACACAGAAACCACACCTCACTCAGGAGACCCCCAAGACTTAAAACAGATGGAGACCCAGGTTACCAATGTGGGCTCTGCTCCTGTAGGTATCTGTTTATTGCTGGAGAGAGAAGACTGGGCTAGACAGACTCAGTCCGATTCCTTGGGATTTTCAGCTCCAGTCTTTCCACCATTAGGCTGAGATGGCAGGACGATTCCTTTTTACCCTGCCTTTCAGGATTACACTTCCACAGCCTAGTGTGCAGCTCTGTAGCATTACCAGCTTTCTAGAAGGCTAGTTCCATTCCCTCTGCTCATCACTGCCTCTTGTTGTTCACTCACCTGCAATTTTGAGGTGGGCATGGAAGTGCTTGTGTGTCAGCAGAGGCTCTGGCAATTCACCCAGGAACATCTTAAGCAGGGTGGCCACGTCATTGGAATGAAACTCCCCAGAGTCCAGGTCAATATCAGTACCGCTGTTCAGAGCATCCTTTAGGATCTGTTGCCTGATGCTGTTGCCTGGCACCCGAAACAAGCCTTCTGCTCTTAGATCTGCTCAGCAGATGGGAGAAAAAAGGCCGCTGATTAATCAGAGGCTGATTCTCATCTTCTTACTCAAGCAGTTCCCTCCCCTTTCCAGAGCTTGACAGCAAACCTCAGTGAGCTGCATTCAGAGACATGACTTCAAGCTGGCTCCCATCAGTAGAAAGAGTCCATGCACAGAGGAAAAGAGATTAACTTGTCTGATAGGCAATTCTGGGGAACAGTCACCCAGTCCAGCCCCGAACTCCTCTGGAGAGCTTGGAGCTTTTCCCCTCTGTCTGCACTAGATGAGGTGGGCCCAGACAGATACCCCTTGGGACAGGAAGACAGCAAGACGAAGTCACTTACTTTTGTGCAGGTACTCGATTAGCTGGGAGACCTGTGCAATGCCTTCTTCTGTCAGCGGCGAGCCAAACACCACCCCTTTCTCTGCAGAACAGAAGATAACGTGTTCAGGCAGCTCAGACCCCAATAGCCACATAACTCCAGTCAATAACACAGGCTACAGCCCCAAAAGTAGAAGCAACTGAGCTGAAAGGAAGGAGGTCTTTGCATGGAAGGAAATATTAGATGAGAAGCCCATTTAACTGAAATGCACTTGTTGAACCAATGCAGAAAATTGTTCTTGTCTAGAGAGGGACTTCCCAGGGAAGAAAGTGGTGATCCAGCAGGACAGTATTTTCTAATAAATGCAATCTTTCTGGTGAATGGCTTTTTCCATCAGATACACACAGCCAGCACACTCTGTCCCTCAGAAAGCTGAGGCAACTCCCAGGGGCTTCACTGGCAGCAACCAGAGCCCTGAGCGCCACTTCTTCCCTCAGATGCACGTAGGTTTTGATTGCAGCTAGAGACAAAATGCTGGATAGACCATACCACAACATGCTGACTGGGACTGAGAACTAGAACCAGGTACAGAGCTGGTTTGTCCTGCCCTTGCACTTAGGCTTCAAAGAGCAAATGTATTTAAGAAAAGAATATTCCTCCCTTCTCCGTGACCAGGTTGCCAGGAGCATGGGCCACTTCTGAGGGCAAGCAGGGCATTTGTACCCCAGCTGTCTGTGGCTGAAGATTTCCCTCCTTATTGTTATAGCTGATAGCCCAGCAATCCAAGCAGTGCGTTGGCTGGTACAATAAAAGTTATCTCCCTCACAAGCTTTCTCTTGCCTTTTTTTTTTTTTTTTCCCCCTCTCATAGCACATTTTGATTTCACTAGCTTTTGGTCTGTTGTACTACAGATCTTACTGTTCTGTGGTGTTGATGCTCACAGCATGTGGGGAAGACCTGGTTAACCCTGTGCAGTTCTCTAGCAGCCGTCCTGTGCAACTAAATTTATTCCGCCTGAAGAATGTTCCACTTTCTTCCAGGACTTCTGAAATACACGGTAAGCCACCAGGAACTCCAGCCTCCTGTTAAATCGAGAACCTTCTGACCTCCCTCTGATAAAGCGCATGCTTCAGTCTAGTGGGAGAAAGGAGGGCAATGCAACCTCTTGATCCACACGTAAGAACTGAAAGCCTTGAGTGCAAAGGGACAGAATGGTTGGCAAAAGATTCTTGTCCTTGAAGAAAACTAAACTCATTAGACATTCAACAGATAGAATCACTAGTGGCCGGGAAAAGAAGATGAAAATACTTCTTCTTGAGGCATGCAGAGCCTGACAAATTCGATTTACTTTTCAAGTCAGAAGTTGATATCTGAATGAGAATTTGATTCTCAAAGAAACTTGAAAGACACGTCTTGAGAATGGATGCTGAGTTACGAAAGCTTAGATGTTATTGTACGATTGCTTCTGAAACTAAGCAGCATGAGATTGAGTTTCCTGATGCTCAAAGAAGTTGTAGTATTTGCAGTTTGATCAGCTCTGAGCTCTACGGTCCTTGGCCTCTGGCTTTAAAGAAATAAAACCTGTTTGTTGTAGCTGGTCTATAACATGAAGAAAAACAAATGATGGCTCCAAGATGAAACACACAATACATGAAGCTGATTTTCTCTGTAGGCACAAACTTCTTTTTCTCAGAGTTTGGCCAAGGAGTTCACAGACAGTGCCTGTCAATGCAATGCCATTGCAGCCTGGGAGTGCAGCCAGCAGACTTGGAAACATCTGCTAGCTGTAGTTGTAGTGAGACACATGGCCATGGAGACGTCTGAATGGGGGAAGGCAGAGCTCTTGAGGAAGAGAGCTAGAGGGAGATGTCAAGTCTGATAAGAGCAGTGCTCCAGCAGAGTAGATAATTTAAAAAAAAAACCAAGCTAGAGAAGGCTCACAAGCCCCTACTACAAGGTTTTGACAAGAACAGGGAAGCTTCCATACACGCTAAGAAAACACTTTCAACTTGGTTACTCACTTGCTTCTGTTTGTCAAGTGGCAAGTGTCTGGATTTGAGGTGTCGTGCTACTCTCCAGGAACAGAGGCAGGAGCAACAACAGGTACGAGCACAGTCTAACTGCTGTTTGGGGGTAGTGTGAAGACCTATTATTATGGAATGGCAGGATAAGCCAGGGCAATATTGACTAATTCTCACCTAAGGATGCTAAAGGACTTGATTTGCAGCACTTGATTTTTTCCTGCAGTGCTGTCCAGCCCAGGGTTAATTTATCTACCAGGGTTCCCAGCAGGTGAGCCAGGAGTGGAGGGCTGAAGTCAGCACCAGAAAATTCAGCCTGAGCAGTGGGGCTGCAGAGCTTGTCCTTATGAAACACAATGGAGGAATAGGTTTGGTAGAATCAAAAACACCTAGAGAAACCATATAAAGGTTGAAGACAAAAAAGAGCCAGCCATACTCAGACATGCTGATAGCTCCCTTCTCAGAGGTACTCACAATAGCAGAATTGCTCAAAGGGAGGGGGAGACTAATTAGAAGTGTTCAACCTCAGGCTGCCAACATCTGAAGGCAGCTACCCACAGCTTCTCTGCCAGCAGACAGTGAGTCTAGCTAGAAAACCAGAGCTGACAATGGATCTGAGAGGTGCCCAGATGGAGGCAGTTCTGTTTAGATGAGTGAGAAGGTTTAACTGAACTTAGGAGAATTAGGCTCCCCTTGAGTGCGGGCAGAGGTGGGAGAAAGCGCACACGTATCTAGAACACCCTTTTAGTTACAACAAAACAGAGTGGTAAATGCCATGCAGTGAAGAGGAGAGGATCTGAACACAACTGTGCTCAAAAACCTCAGACTTCTGAGAAGGGGCCTGGGGCTAATGTTTCATAACCAAGACAGCTGAACTTGAAAGAGAAGATAGGAGTAGTCTTACAGTTTATCAGAAGAAAACTCCAGCTGAATGCTTGTCTCAGAGAAGAACATGGCACCTCCCAGGGCTGAATCCGGGCTTGAGCAGAGTCAGTCTGAAGAGCTCTGTCACTGACTCACTGGATCGGGATGTGGATCAGAGTGGCACTGGCTTTTGGATGAGAGATGCTTACAGATTTCTGAGCTGCACAGACAAGACCTTCCAGAGAGCTGGGACAGCGGGCACTGAGTGAAGTCAGTGGCTTGGAAAACCTGGGCATTATTGTTCTTCACGGAACCCGATGCTCTTAACCTTTACTGATAGTCCATCACTTATGAGGAAAGCTAATGAGCTAAGGAAAACTGAGCATGGACTACCATGGACACAAACAGAGACACAAGACACCTAGGTGTGTATCGGAGGAACCTGCAGTTTGTTCAGGTACCCCTCTCCAGCTCAGCAGTATCCACAGAGGCAGACCAGAAACACTCAGGAACCAAAGCTCTACCTCTGTGGTTTGTGCTGCACTGAGTACAGTGAGCAGCAGACCCACCAAGGCCAACCTGACACAAGCCACAGCATTAATCCCCAGAAGAAGGGTACTCTAGAAGTGGCAGAATGCTTCCAGGATGAATCTCCTGGCCTCTGTTTTACTCCTTTCTAGAGTAATCCCCAGAGATTACAAACCTACGGTATTAAGGGTTCAGCACAAGCTCAAAACAACAGGCCTACACTGAAAGTTTTGTAAACTACGAGTAACAGACGATGACAGTCAGCACCACCCTAAAGGTGGGAACCAGACCTCCTGCCATACTCACCCTTACGCTTCAGAGACATCAGAGAACGAAAAAATCCAGAGGCTGTGCTGTTTGCCCCAGGCAGCTTTGGGTCCTCCTCTCCCATTAGCTGGGCCAGCTCTGCCCCAGGCAAGTCAATGAGCCTGGTGATGTTGCTGACAACAAGCTCTGTGAACACCTCTGGTTTTTCATGGCGCAGCTTTTCCACAAAGAAGTCAGGATTGAAGATGATCGGCTGGCTGCGGAGGGAGGAGTCATTGCAAATGACAAAATTGCAGATGGCATCACTGGAAAAAAGGGAAGGAGAAAAAAATAATGCAGTAACTCCTCATTGCTTTGTTTTTGACAGCCAGCTGGTCTGCCCTGAAGGAGACATCTGCTGACACAGGAGCTACCAGTCTACACCATCAGCACTGTCTTCGGTGAGCGTTCAGCACAGCGCAGTTACATTTCCCTTTGGAGCAAAAACATTTCTGGCCTGTTTGTACAACACAGCCCCAGACTAGCACTCCATAACGTGATGGTAACATATGCAACACATGACAACACCCAGCTAAAACTTTCACTGTATCTACATTCTACTAGCTCAGGCAGCTATGACATCCAATATTTTACATTAACTTACCACTCTCACTCATAAATAAGTTTGGTTCTGTCTCCCTTCCTCTCCAGAAAGTCACTCCCAATGGCCTGAAAGTCTAAATCCCAATCTTTTTTTTCCATGGCCAGCATATACTCATCAGTTCCCATTGCTGTTTCATCACTACCTTCCTATCAACAAATAGAAAGTTCCCATGCCCTGGCACTTTGTTTTTAAGATCATAAGCGTGCAACAACACTGACCCACAGTTCTGCTGTGGATGTGATCAAATGCTCCCAGGTGACAAGCTGCCAAGTCTTGGTCACTGCTCTCTGCCAGCTACGGTAACTGCCCAGCTACGCACTCTGAGTCTGGGGTGAGTGGGAACTCATCAGTATTAGCACAAGCTACACAAGATCGGGCCTTGAGGAACCCTTAGTAACCTTCCTCCTAGTACATCTCTTTTTGGCTCATCCAATTATTGTCTCTTCTTCAGGCTGTCCTTTATCCGACCTCCCTATTCTCTACTGACACCTACTTTCTCCAGTTCATAGCTTCTCACATGGCATTGGAAAAGCGATGCATCTGAGAAACTGCTCTGCTAAGGGTTATCTCTAACAGATGCTTAGCCCTACCAGAGGTTAGGTAAGCTACATTTGCCATGTCTAAAATCAAAATAAAGAGTTATCAAAGACAGATCTCAGGTTAATCAGCACTCTTAATGCTCACACGTAAAGCTTATCCCAATTTCCATCTACTCCTAGGTCTTCCAGTACCATTTTCCCACCACCGTTCCAAATACTTGCACACTTCTGAAGCCAAGCCCACTGGCTAGAGTTGCCTAGCTTGCTTCTCCGGCCCCTCTTTTACCTAAATGTGAGGATTAGCATCATTATTCCCCAGTCACGAGCTACTGCTCAGATGTCACACTCTGCTACAAAGTGCTGGCTTGGCCCTGTGAGTTGGTGTGCCAGTTCTTCCAGGGCTCTGGGTGGAGGCTGCCTACCCACCCTGCTTGCACACACTGCATGCTTTCACTGCGTGACATTCCCCAATCCTTTAACCATTCTTGGGCTCCTTCCACTGTTTCAACATCCCTCCTCAGCTGTGAGCTCCCACTGAACACCCTTTTCCAACAGCGCACAGGTAATAAAAATGCTGTGCTCGTGCACCAGGGATCGCATCAGACCCTTCGGTGCGGTGTGGCACCCGGGGGGGAAGCACGTGCTCTGCCCAACACCCCCGAGGCCACCAAAGGCTTTCCCTCCAAAGGCGGCTCTCTCCCGCGGAAGACCAGAGCACCCTGCCCTTCCTCTTGTCTCTGCTGAGGAGTGGAAGCCATGTCACTGCGTTCGGTCCACGCTGGGCATCTGTGCTCGTTGCTCAGCATGCCTGCCACCGAAAGGGAGGGTGTTTGCAACCCGCTGGACCTTACGTCCATCAATTCAAGCAACAGAGCACTTCAGCTACTAGTTCAGAGATCTTAGCAACTTACTGTTCTGATGTAAATTGACAGAAGCTAACAAAGCAAAGCACACGCTGACACGTCACCTGAACTCCAGCCCACATCCACAGAGTGTCTGTGAACCTAACACTTATCTGACCTACTGCTGTACATCTTCAACCTGGAAGACCATCTTGGCGTGATTTCCAGGATGCGTGATCAGAATGAGAGAATAAAAGCAGGGACTTGGGCTACACAAGGTTAAAGATACTTGCTGAAATCAGAGGAAAGCAGGCTTTCAGCTACGCTTGCATCGTGAGAATCCATACGAAACCCTCTCCCCTTGCCACTGATCTCCATGGATGTCAAAGACTCCTTCAAGAGGATGGAGAGGAGGAAGGTCTGCAAGGCAGACTTGCAAGGCAATCTGCCAGGTCATCTAAAATGTTAGAAAGCTCTTAAAAGCTCCCAGCTGCATCACCCAGAGTGGCCTAGCAAGCGTGCTGCCGACTCCAAATGGGGGCCATATTTTTTTGAGCACCTCCCAGCCTGTTTTTCAGCAGTTTGTTATCTGCAATAAATCAAGACCAAAATGCAACAACTCTGTATCAGCTGCCAAAAAACCAACTGCCAATCGATCTGATCGTATTCGCATTTCATTGCGCGGGGCTACGCTGCACAAAAAAGTGCCAGCTCTGCCCATAATGTGGAGCAAGCCCTTTTGCCTGAAACCCATGACAACTCATTCTGTGGCAATACAGATCCTGAGAAGGGTTAATAGCAAGTGTATAGGCCCAGTGACCCTGCCTGCAATGATCCGTGCACTGTTATTCACTCACTAGCAGTTTTGTTTCCCCACAGAGAAGATATGCAAATACTTTGCAGCAGTTACATCAAGCATCACAGATTATCTGCTCCCTCTGACAAGTAGGTATCTAGATTCAGAGAAAGAAAATTAAGCAATTTTGTCAACTAGAACTGACTGACATGACTTCTCCGCACAGCCAGCATTAGAAGTTGCACAAAGTTTAACAACATTTAACGCAAAAATAAATAGAAAAAAGTAAATTTCTTACATGAGTGCTGAGAGCTTTTGGAGAGGCATTAGGAAGCAGAGACAGGGAAAAGAACTTGCTCCTTGTTTCCAGCAACAAAAGAAACCTGCCTGTCCCAGCACAGCCTATGCAAATTCCACGCATGCTACGAGACACAAGGGCGCATTATTGGGTCTGAAAGGCCCCCTTGGCACACACTGGGCATCAGCCTTCACACAGAGACAAAACAGAAAAGAAAAGCTGGACAAATTGATTCATGTCTCTTGCCAAAGGCTGCGTAGCTGGAGTTTAACGGCAAATAATTCCTACATAGAAACCGGGGGTTTGAATTGGGACCAGCATGGTATTAAGTGCTCTCCACCTGTATCCAAGAGGAATCCACAAAATAGCCCCAGATCTACCCTGTGTTTACCATGAGTAAAGCCATGCAAACACATTCCCAACAGCATCCGAGCACAACCGATGTTACGGCACTGGCAGGACATAGCCGAGTCCCTTAACTACACAACCCAGTGCCCAGAAACCTTGCTAGAAACACTCTCTGCCCCTGCCTTTCACACTTTCAGATCCTTTCAAAGCCAAAGCACGTAGATTGGCCCCTCCAGAGCTGGAAACAGCACCTGGCCATTGCTCTTTGCTACTGTGCCACTGTGTGCCGTTCATCCACTTCAGGCTTCCCGTTCCACGTTTCTCTGGATTCCCGTCCAGTTTCCCTGCTTGCCGCAGCTGGGACCAGCTTTGTATACTCTTATTGTGGTATGGCACTTCAATGAGCTACTTAATTTTGAAAGGTCACTTTATTAGCAGCTCTTCCTTGCGCAGAAAATTTGCCTTTGTATCATTATTGCTAATCAAAATGGAAATGTGAAGCAAACCCCTATTTCTGAGCAAAGATAAAGCCCCCACTGGCTTTACACACAATAACCCTGCCAATCCTCACTGCTGCACATGCTATAACCTTCAGAAAAAGCCATGTGCCCCATCTGCTGTTTTCATGTTAAAAAAGGAAGATGGATGTACTCTACCTACACTCACAGTTTATGTAACAGCAACAAAGGGGAAGCAAACATGTATTCAGGGAGTCTATTGCAAGCAAAGCAAAAAAAAAAAGCAATTACAGAATTATATTTTCTGTATGCTGTGATCTCAGATTGCTTTATGACACATCAAAAGATGATAAAATAAAAGAATAAATAGCTTCCTCTCTGATCCCATGAATAAAATCAAATCCCAATGAATAATAAAACCTTGTACTAATAGGGTTGTGATTAAGACAGCAGATTAAAAAAAATGGGTCCTATATTGTGCTGAGATTCTTGCCATTCTAGTATCTTTTAGAAGCGAAGCCTGTGATCCCAGCCAAGTCACAAAGAAAGCTGTCTGTCACACACAACGTTCTTGCTTCAGGCATGACAGCCCCATCATTTCATGGGGAGTGGATGGTGCAGGAGGTCAAAATCATGATGGATCAATTAATCCCTAAGGTAACTAGATCCAGGCCAGGGAAATGTCTCGGAAACTACGGCAAAAACGAGACTTTAACTGGCAAAATCTGGTGATTGAACCTGTGGTGCAAGAGCTGTGCAAGCAGGCAGATTAGCTCACATGGCAGCACGCCTGCATTCAGATAGGTGAGACCTAACTGGCTTAGTGGCTTTTACAGATTTTATGTTGTTCTAACTCCATCCGTGCGAAGGCAGAAACAGGTTCAAGCAACATGAAATAGATCATAAGGAGAACACGAGTAAGCCAAGAAAGAGAAGGAAGAGGCACCTTTGGGGCAAGGCATTAGCTGTGTTTCTCTAGCTGGGAAAGTGGAAAAGCTGGAAACTGCAGATTTCAGAAGAGCCCGAGTAACTAATCCAGTGGGCAAAATCCATCTCTGGTGCCATTTTGCGCACTTTGTACATTGTCACTAAAGAGCTAACACTTTAGACGCACCACAGTAGATGAGTCTTACTATACAGGAGTAAAAGGATTAAAGAGCTTTTGAAAATAAGGCAGATAATGGAAGAAAATCTCCCTCTATAATAACAAAATCTTTAGACTGAGAAACAGCCAGGCTACTACCAAATACTGAGAGCAGGGCGATAAGCAGGCAGTGCTAAAGAACACAAAACGTGAGCGATTCTGCGCCTGGCTAAGCACAAAGGGAGACGGGACAGATGCGCACAGGCTCGTATTTCCCCAGGGAGACAGAAGTAGCTTCGTTTCCTATGTTGTGCCAGAGTAAGGAATCAATTAATGAGGATGTCTGAAGACAGTATTTCCAGAGCCAGATAGGAGCCATCCCAGATTTTGCAAACAGATGAAAGAACCGTAGTGGAATTATGTGGAATCATTTTAAGTACAAAAGGACCAGAAGACAAATTATTTCCTAGATTAAAAAAAAAAAAAAAGATTTAACAGAAGTCTAATGGGAATGGACTGTAGAGACATTAGAAGTGACTTCACAATTCAGGTTGCTTTGAGGACTGTACTTCAGCCCAACATTCTTGTAAGACAGCGTAACAAAGATCACATTCAGGCCTCAGATTCAGCACAGTAACTCTTCATAGGATGACTGATTTGCCTCTGAAAAATGTCAAGAAAAAACACGCCGTAATTTTTGCCTAGGGTTATACTCATAAGGACTTCAGGGGCAGAGTGAGTCCTTTTGTGCTAAGTACACAGTGGGTGCTGATCCTTGACCAGCGTCTCTAGACTCGATATGAGTAAGCCATACTACGTAACACTGCCTTTTTAATTTTTGCTTTGCTTTCTTCACGTGTAAACAGCTAACAAGGAGTGATTCAGCCTTTTGGCTATGGGGACCAGATAATAATATACAATTTAAACAGCAAAGAGCCAGGGAAGAAAGCTTCTGTTATGTGCTTGCAGCCTGTGCTGGACAACCTGGAACTAACCTAACAGCTGGCCGTCTTTTGGACATCAGGTAAATTGGATATTCAAGTCACTGCTATATTATAAGAATTCAAATTCTGTCTCAGTAAAGGACTCAAAGCAGACCTCAGCAACATCGGCTACACATCTGTGATGTGAACCTGGAGACGGACCTATCTGGGAAGATAAAAGGGTTGGAAGGGGGAGTGGAGGAAAGTGTGCTTTGGAAGAAATGCAAAAGGCAACATATTACCAATGTCAAAGAAAACTGCAGTAGCAAGACAGCTTGATCTATATGAAACATCAGGAAATTTGCATTTCAGCATGAAACTTCTCAAGTTTGACCTCAGTGAATTCTTTTGTGATATCTTTAATAATAGCCACCGGAATATTTTAAAGTCAAAGTACTTAAATCAGCCATCACCACAACATCAGAGTATCCAGGTACTTTCTAGTGCTAGAAGGAGGAAAAGAACTAAGAGGCGCCTCAGAGAGGAACCGTGTGTTCACAGTGGTGCTCCTCACCAAGTCTCCTTCCCAGCACCACCACCACAGCTCTGGATCATCCCAGGGTGTGCGATGGCTCAGCCTCCTACCCAAGGCTCTGTAAAAAATGCAGAAACACAACTACTGCCAGAAACCCAGTAATTTTACATTAAAGAGCTGCAAGCTCGTATATCAGAGTAACAGAGTCTAACAGCATTAAATAGCAATGCCGCTCCGATTTTCATGACTTTAAATGCAGTCTAAAGTTTGTGTCTTTATTTTCATATAAACCCCTACTGTGAGCAGCAATAGAAGAGGAGCCTTAGATCCAATCCTGATTTCATGGAAACCAGCACCAAAACTGAATCTTTTTAGACGGCAGCAGCTGCCTCTTCTCATTACTGATCTATTCACTTTTATCACTGTGGCACTGGGAACCTCAGTCACAGCTGGGGACTCCACTGTGCTCCATGCTGTACAAACGCAGAACAAAGGCAAATACCCTGTCTTTAGAGGGCTGATAGCTAAATCTGAAATGAATGCTGGAGGAACAGAAAAGAAGAGGAATCCCAAGAGAAGAGGCAGCACTATCAGTCAGCATGACTGATATAACCGAACTCGGCCAGCTTTTCTGTAGACACTATTAAAAAGGAGGGCGAGGAAGGACAGGAAAAATAATCAGGTCACACTGCAGATATTTAGAAGAAATCCAGCTCCTGAGCGAGGGGCGACATGGGACCGAGCACAAAGGAGCTGGTTTGAAAGCTATCAGGCAGGGACGGCTGGGACGCAGGGCACAGACAAGAGCCCAGCAGCGCCTGGGAGCTGGAGGAGCCTGGCAGCACCGCAGGGCGCTGCACGGCCGCATCCGCAACCCCGCGGCAGGGTGGGAAGGTCGCAGCCTGAGGAAGCCCCGCAGCCACTTCCCACCACCCAGAATGTGCTGGGCAGGCACGCTGCCTTCCTCGGGAAAAGGTCACCAGGGCCTGGGGCTAGTTTGTATAGAAACTGTATTGATGTAGTTTTCCCTGTCCCAGTCATATAGTTATAAGCATGACAAAACAATGCATCTCTTTTGCTTTATTTTACTACTTTAAGCCACTTGCTTTGTGAATAACGTACCATCAGGTACCCTGTGGGGCCAGGTGATACCTGCCCTGAATGCTGAGTCCCATGTCTAGGACAGGGATTTTGAGCCTTTTCTCCCCATGCCCTGCAGAATTACCCACCACTACCTCTGACTATGAGTCAAACTAACAAACTGCAAGGACATCTCCTCTTTTCCTGAACCCTAACGCCTTTCCTGTGTAATCTAATATTCTTTACTGAACATCTGTCCATGGACTCTCATCAACTGACCCGCTCTCTTCAGCTTCATTCATATCTCAGGTAGGAAGTTTCTTCCCATTTTTGTCTGTTTGGTCCTTAGCTGGGTGGACTGCAAGGTCCACACGCATCTGCTATATCCTCAAAGTGTGAAGGGTACTTTCCAGTTGCCAACAATGATAGCATTCCCTTACTCTCCTCATTTTAAAATGTATTTAACTCTCCTGCTTCCCCATTTTGAGTGTACTGGAAGTCAGTAAGAGACATGGCCCAGTCCCACCTTTACCTCCATGGCCTCTAGCACTCAAATTGCTGCATGCACGTCTGATTGTCACCCTTACACTTGAAGATAGGAGTGCTAGGGCATCCTTCAGAGGAAGGGAAAAATGCAGCTCAGAGATTAGCAAAGATACACCACGTAGATGCTTCTTAGTCCAGTAGCTCCAAGCCAGTGTCCATGTCAAAGCAGAATTACCATCTATAAAGAGGAGCCCCACAACAATCAGGTTTACTTCTGACATGAAAAAATTTGAGCAATGACACAAAAACCAGCACAGCAAAATTAACAAGCTATTGCAGCAACTACAATGGAGCTCAGAGCAACCCAGCAAGGAAGGAAGGGTGTTTTCCTCCAGTGCTTCCACTGGAGGTTAATCACTCAAAACTGGTAGCACCAACTCATGTCCAGAGCACATTTGGGAATGCCATCCCACCATCAACAGTCAGCACTCGAGCAAAGCATCACAATTTGAGTATAATGCAGTGTAGTGCTCACAGCTTTGCTTGTTTTTTCTGGACCAAGGGGATACCAAGACCTGGGTCAGGACCCACAGTCAGCTCCAACCAGTGCTGTTGGGTGAGATTTTGTGGTCATAGCCTGGCAAATACAGAGAGCAAAGGTACTTGGGAAGTCGCAGCTCTTGGCTTTGTTCCTTACACTTTTGTAATTCCACAATGCTGCTTCGCTCGAGGTGCAATGGGCAAGCTTCTTGTCTGCATCTGTATGTTGTATCATGGTGGCGTTTGCAAAGGAGGAGAGCACATCAAATCCCTGCTCATCAGCAATCCTCTGCAGACACCACTGAGTATGTCAGAGGCCACATCCCATGCTCCAGATGTGTAAACTCTCACAAGCTGGAATTGCAATGAGGCACACCTGGATGCATGCCAGCATTTAAATAAGCTGGTGACATCTGGTCAGGGCTGCTGAGGAACACAGATAAACAGGCTAGGCCAGCCGCAGAGCGGCACAGACAGCGTGCTGTACCAGAGAGACGGAAAGGCACAAAGCAGCCCAATTAACTCACCAAAATGAACAGGATGGGGGCCTGGTGCTTGCCAAAAACCGGAATATTGTACACAGACACCAGGATTCCTATGATAATAACCTACCCTGTCACTGTATGCAACTCTCCCATACTGCTCAGAAACTGCTTCTCTTCCCATCCCACCTGACAGGTCATCCCTGTCTGGATTCACCCGGTTTCTACGCAGAGCCCAGGGAGCACCGATATATTTATGTGCTGCTCAGGAGGATGCGGAGAGAGCTCCAGGCACCCCGAGAGCTTGTGAAGGATGTTCCCTGAAAAGCTTCCCGCTCTCCAAGGCACAGACAGTCCTAGCACGCTTGTCTCCTGCTACGTGACAGCTCGTGAGCGGGGCTGTAGGAATGCCCATATGGAACTCCCAAACCATAAAGCTACGTTTCAACATTGAGTCTGAACTCCAGCAAAACAAAAAGGGAAACTAATGCCGGCTCCCCCGAGAACTTCTTGCCTCTGAAAATCAGAGCTGCCACATTACCACTCAAGAAGAAAGGATGTTTTGGCCCGACTCCAAATTATTAGAGCTTTATAGGCCAAAAGAAAACACATTAAAAGTTCTTGTAAGCCAGCTGGCAGGCAATTATTTAAGCAGCTTATCACATTCTTCACTATCTACAGTTTCTGAAAAAAATTATGAGGAAAGTCTAGATAGCTTAATTGCAATTACCTAGTGTAGAGGTGAGAAAGGCCAAGAGCCAGGGAGTCAGGCTGTTGCACCTCAGGGAAAGGGACCAAATACTTATCAGACACAACAGTAAGTGTAATGCTTACTGTAATGGGTCAGCCAAATTTATCACACCACGGGGCCACAGTTCCTCGCATTTCTCTCCCCAAGCTGGCTCCAAGACCCCTGTGACTTGGGACCCCGGGAAGCCCCAGCGCCAGTCCCCAGGATCACAGCGCGGGGTCGGCGAGAGCCTGCTACGTCTGCACAAAAGCAGCACAACAGGTCCGTGCCTGAAACCCACAGAGCACAAGCTGAAGAAAGCTCCTCGTCTCTGTGTTCTTGCTTCCAGCTAGGGAACAAGTGAAAATGAGATCCTACAGAAAGAGCTAACTCAGAAACAAGTGGAAAATACAAGGGCTCAGCTGTGACCAGGAGCCTAATCCAGCTTACAGAGGGACAGTATTTCCAAGAAGAGCTTGACTTCAGTGCAACCATTAGATATTAGCCAACATTTCCATGCCGCCCTGTCTCCTTCCCATCTGTTCATGCCACTTATTAAACCAACACACGCTGAAGACCGTTGACCTTTAGGACAAGGAATTTGATTTCCCAGCACAGTGTCCAGCGCTCAGCGCTTCAGTTTCAGACTGAACTGAGTGCACAGGCACCTTTAAAGGAGTGTTAACGAAGCCCAGTGACATTTTCATATGCATGTAAATGCACACACAGCAGCAAGGCAATGACTAGGCTGGCAAGGAGACCCAGACGCTGCTTTGGGCTATGTGGGCAAGCAGTGCTCCCCCTCCATGCAAACAGACAATAAACTGGAGCGTAGCAGAACAAGGATCCTGTTGTCCAAGCCTAGCCCAGGCCCTGGATGAGAACAGGACAGGGTGTTACGTGCAAATATACAAAAATACTGCAAACGCAACACAGCCTTGAGTTCGGGTCTGGATGCGTGCCTGATGGGGGGTGGACTGAGTAAGGGGTTAAATGCAAGTCTCTGTCTCAAAGATTTTAGTGAGAGCTGTGGAGAAGGGAATGTTTGAATAAGATTGTCCCCTGCTCCAGGCTATCTTCAGAAAAAAAGTAGCCATGCGTTCAGACTTGGTTTTAACTCTGAAATCAACCGTTTTTTCTGCATGACCCTCAGCAAGTCACTTTGACTTTTTGCCATCAATTCATGTTTACAGTGAACATTTTCCTATTTGCAGTAAAACATAGATGGCAATTGTGTCTCTCTTCATAGCCTGTTTACGATGTGACCTCTCAACGTTCAGTTGTACAGTGACACGCTATGAAGCCATTTTAACAAGATGTCTTCTGCCTTTTTTCAGCACCTCTTGCCTTCCAGACCCCTGGCTTTTTACCTTCTGCTCATCCCACCCCTGCCATATCAAATGGCTGATGTGAACACTGAGTGCTCGGCAAAGCATTTAGGCACTGCTCGAATCGACATTAAATGCATTCATTAAACAGACAGATGTTTCCCTTTTGAAATTAAGCACTCAGGCACACTGCAATCATCATTCTCAGTTATGAAGAGCCAGGCAGAGGTTAGAGAGACCACAGACTGAAAAGATCCACACAAATCATCTTTTGTCATGTTCAGTAACATTTGGTAAGGAATTTTAAGACAACTAGCTTTCATTTCCAATCTTTAAGTCAGCAGGCTATAAAGACCACACGCGCAGCACGCAAGCTTTACTAGTTGACTTGCACTCCTCTCCAGATGAGAGGAAATAGGAGCAAAAGCACAGTCATGAAGCATATTTAAAAAAAAACAAAAACAAAACAAGCTTTGTGGTCTTTGTGGTGCTAGACCTGCAAAGCAAGAGATCAATTTGCTAGTGCTACCTGTAGTTCACATTGGAGTAGCATTGGAGTAAAACTTACACTTTGGGCTTTGCTTTAACATAATTGCTTGTGGTAGGGCAGGTAAAGAGCTGGGGGATTACACCCTAATGACAACTGTCAGCAAATAAATTCTGTCATTTGGACTGATCCAGGCCACTTTTAAAATGCTTTATCCAAAAGAGTGTTTTAAGTACCACATGCACAGAGCATACTCATCCCTTTACCAGGCCCAGCATTTTAGGCACTCCCTGCTCAAACGTGCCGCACTGAGCACCATCTCTTCATCCCTCCTTCCAGAGCAACTCTGTGCCAGCCCAGGCACCGCAGCAGTTCCCCCAGATAAGCACAGCAAGTGCCATCAGGATGGGTCCCACCCAGAGAACGGGACAGCACCGCTGTGAATCAGGCTGGGTACGAGGCATCAGCCCTCAACTGAATTTATTTTGCAAGTCCACAAGAATTACCTCTTAAAGGATACTCACTTTACAGCGCACACCACACGTGCAGGGGAAAAAAAAAAAAAGGCAGGGGGAGAGAAGGAGGAAGGGATATTACACCTTTTTAGCAGCAATCCCAAAGCGCTGTGCTGGTAAGGTGCTCATACAGTCTCCACTGTTTTATTGGCAGCAGTTACAGAACGGTTACGCACATAAAAGTACGTGCTAAAGCTTAATTATGTAAAGCTTACAGCGCTTAGAAAGCAAGAATAACGCACGCAGAGTGGACAAAGCAAGGGAGAGAGGGCTGGATGCAAAGCAAGTCTATATAGTGCCATCACCCTACCAAACCCTGCAACTGCCAAGAGCTCGGTATTGGGTCTCTGCGGCTGCAGGACTGAGCCAGCCCGGCCCGTACCTCTGCAGGCAGCGAGCGGCTGCACCGGAGCAGGGGCAGAGCTGCCAGGCGGGCGCTTGCCTGCGGTAACGTGAGTGCAGGGACACGCTGCTTCCCTGCGGGAACGTCCCCCTGCCCGAGGGCGGCTGGTTTGGAGCAGGAGCTCTCTCCCCTTGCCGGAGGAGCGGGCGGTATGTCCCCTGCAATGCAGCACAGGGACGCTGCAGGGAGCGCTCCCAGCCGCTGAGGCCGAACCCACGGGGACGGGGGGGGAGGACCGCGGCAATCCAGCCCGGAGGTGCCCGCAAGGTACCACCTCGATGTCCCCCGTCCCGCCACGCGAGCGGGGCTGCCCGGCGGCACGGCCGAGCGCCGGGGGCCGCCTGAC
>VXBL01009333.1:0-36428 GCA_013400195.1 Aramus guarauna
GATCAGTAGCTAAATGGCTCTCCTTCAGTGCAAAAATGGTTCAATATCTACTTCACTAAACCACTCCTTAAATTTTGTTGGAAGATGCCAACAGTCATTGCAGAGGGAACATGGGAGCCAAGAGATTCACCTTTGGATTGAGAATTCAAGATCTGATCTCACTTTTGTCTGGAATCAACCAAATCCTTCATTCTATGGATCAGAAATCTCAGTCCCTGGCACTAATAAAGCACAGTGATTCTGTAGAGAAATGCCTGCAACCAAGTGATTAAAGGCAATTTTTCTGCAGAGCACATCTTTCAACCATTTACACATGTACAGTCCACCATTCTACTGTACACCAAAGAACAGGGAACTTCACTAATATGACTTCCTCATACTCTCGTATCCTAATTTGGCACAGAAAAGATGCACAACCTTATACATAAACCAGTATGGAATCTAGTCTACGTATAGTCATTTGCACTGCGCATCTTTGCTACATTGTGGGCCTCACTCCAGAGATAAGGAAGTCAAGGCTGTTGGTGACAGTTTTGACACGTGCAGAAAGATGAAGAAGTTGGTGGTAATAAGGAAATCGTGCCTAGTGACTTCTCTGGGATTCTTTGATATTCCCAGCCTTTGGAAACTGAAACCCTTCTGTTCAGGTCCCTTCTATGTGAACCTTTTCTAGCAACATTGAATGACTCAATAAGCAAATCAGTAACTGGCATTTTCCCATGGTTAAAAACTCATAAGGTATTCTTAAGAACAGCAGCTAAGGTTTTTCCCACCTACGGAGAAGCTTTTGCATCCAATGTACAACAGGACCAAATATGACATGCTAGCACTTCTTTGAATGACACTAAATAACAAGCCTCCAAATATATACAATCCTTCATGAAAAAATGGATGACAACCCCACAGGACAATCTAGCTAATAATTTACAAAGCATAAGAAAAATGAATCTTATCACTCCAACATTTCATTCTAAATTTCTCAAATTTAGTTGCAGCAGATACAACTGGTCTCTCTCTCCAGTTACTCTTTTATACTGAGCAAGAATACACCCTCCACTTAGCACAGCATTCCTGTGTCTTTTGGGAGACTGCCTAGACGTCAGGAGAACTACAATGAAGAGAGATATCATTACCAGCTGAGATTGGTGGCATTTCTGACATGCCAGATGTTGTGGATCTTGAAGAAAGAGGCTTCCTTTCACCTAAATCTGGAAAGACAATCTTGTGTTAAAAGGCTCAATTACCTCAGACCTACTATGGATAGCACAGGACTCAGCAGACAAACGTTGCATTGTTAAAATGGAGGCATAGGGAAATTTTGCTTGCAAATCAGCTAGACATTACTGAGTCTCATGAACTGTTACGCTGGTGTGGAAGTCAGTGTGGAAACCTTGTGATCTAATCATTCATACTAATTAGAATTCTTATTACTACTTAAGAATCTTAGCACATTAAAAATTGCGGGTAGTAAGAAAACACCTTTTGATCCAGAAAACAGTCAATGGGACAGCCAACAACAAGTTAGTCACAACAACCTTTTCACTGAAACGTTACACAGAAATGTATGCTAAGCGCTTAATTCCCTCTCACAGTTGAGGTCTCTCCGCACAGAAAAAAACCCCAACGACTGAGAAAGGCAGGTCCATAGCTGGAAACCTAAATAATGAGAAAACCAAACCCAACCAACTAAAGGGAACCCACCTCTATGCCCCCCGATCCTCCATCTACAAAGATGAATGATAAGTGCAGATGCGAATCTAGTTAATGGCAGCAATAAGTGGTGTGAATTACAGGGATAGTGACAACAAAAGCAACACAAAGCTTCCAAAAATAGCAGCAAAGATAAAAATGAAAAGAAAATCTTTACAAGTAAATAAAGTCATCTTATCAATTTTACCCAGTGCTGCTTCTGACAACTGAGGTTCTGTAGTAATTACAGGCATGGATATTTCCAACTCAGTATCATCTCTAGCTGCAGAAAAAAAATAATGTAAATACACCTCAGAAATAGCTTCATGTAAATAAATTAACAAGACAGATTTGGGGGAGAGAAATTTTACCTTCCACTGCTCTGCAGAGTATTATTTATTTACAAAATTAACCTTCTTTTTTTTCTAAGTATTTTAAATATCCTCACTAACTGCTTAGCTAAAGATGTAATTCTAGTTTTCCCATGTGTGCAAATGTTCACAAAAATTTTGAAACACAATCTAGAAATAGTTTTACGGACACTTGCCTTAAATAGAACCTGAAAAAACAGCTCTACAACATATCACATCTTTCCGTGAAGTTAAGAACTCTTCAGAAAATTTAGGAAAAAATGTGATTTCAGGAGATTGAAGTCTCTTAGTACCACTTCATTAAGTGGAGTTTCTCAATTTCAGCCTATTTTTTTCAGTCAAATTCAGGCCCAGGTATCCCATATAACAGAATAAACTAATTTGATTGAAAATTATGCCTGGGAGTAGGATGCTTTATAGAACAGTACAGCAAAACTGAACTCTTGAAAACTGTATTGGGATGCCAAGAACCAGTAGGTTATACAGAAGAGAACTTAAGAAATTACAGCTGCATTGCTCAGAGTGAAGTTCTGGGCAAGGAAGTGCTTACCTTTCCCTTCCACCTCCCTGACTGCCCTCACCTCTTATGCACATACTTGTTCACGTTCAAGCAATGCTTAAAAAACTCAAGCATCTGCATATGTATCAAAGGTTACAGGAAAAACAATAACCTATCTCCAAAACTGTAACCCAAAGCATAGCTTAGTTAGAAAGGTCTGGCCTGAGATGTACTTACTTTCTTATTTTAAGACAATACTTAGGAAAAATCACAGCAAAATTAATATGGACATTGAAAAACAGACAAAAAGAGAAGGAAAACAGTCTTATCACTAAAAAGTATCATATCTTACTTGACTTTAACAATGTTAAACCTTGTAAAATTTAAATCTTTTTTTGACACAACCTGCATTATTCAGGCTCTGTAAGCTAGCTGCAGTCTTACTTGAAACTTGTGCTGTGCCTGATCCCAGGAATTAGGATGCTGTTATAGGACTTGAAAAACTAACAAATAGGACAACACTCAATGCAAGCAGTATGGAATTAACTATCTGAAATCATCAACATGGAAGCGATAGTAAACTTTTCAGCACCATCTAAACAAGCAAAAGAGTATGCTTCTGAAATAATATTACTATAATTTACCAGTGCCTGGTATTTTTGAAGCTGTAAAAGTTTGAGGATTAGAAGTAACATGAAGGAAGTCATGTGAAGCTGGAAAATAAAAACAAAAATCACACTTTATTGTTTTGAAGTGACAAGAACCATCATGCAGCAGCATCGTATTCTTTTATGAGCTGAAGAAACTTCTAGGTAGTATTTAACACATTATGTTCCACAGAAAGGTAGACACTGAAATGTACAATAACCAATTAAATATGACTTGAAAACAATTTCCAAAACCATACATTAATGCAAAGACACATAATGCAACTAATGACCAAATTGTTACCTGAATTGCACAAAAAGAATTTGAACTATAGAGTTAAAAAGGAGAAATACAAGGCTGCTCAAAAAAAGAGAACAAATTATGAATAAAAATCAGCAAACTGGGACTGCACTGAATTTTTGTCTAGAATTCCAAGAATCAAGAAGAAGGATATCCTGGTGCTGAAATTAGAGAAGGAAAAAGGATGACAAAGCAGGAACTCTACCAAATGAAACATATAAACTGTCTTTTGTCAGACATATGAATGGCTGGCACTTACAATAAATCTCCCCCTTAGTAATAGATTTCCTTCAAAAATTAATTTCTTCCAAAAACATATGCATCAGGCATTACACTACGGGCATGCTAATGAAGTGAAATCTTTACAATAGGCTCTCATCTTACTATTTTTTTTTCTTATTTTGGATAACTGTCAGCGGTCCCAGGCAAATAACTAGCTCTTACAAACTCATCTAGAAAATAAGAGAAACACATCATAGAAATTTTCTAAGGACCAAGTAGCCAGTGTCTGAATCTTCAATGATATGTTTTTATAACATCAGTTTTGAAATCTAGGTGTTTAGAAGTATGCCTATGTTTATAAAGAAAGGCTAAAAGAAGAGCTACATTTTCAAAAGGTGTTGAATTTCTGCAGTTTCCATTCATTTCTTAGAAGTCTAAGTACTTCAGCAAATCACGATATTCCACTTACAAAACTCAGGTGTGGGCAGGCCTAATTAAATTTAGTATTTACGGTAAGTCCAATTTAAACCTAAGAATTACATGCAATAGCCGAATATGGAAAAAACTCCAAACTACTAGTTCAATATTTCATATAAAATGTCATAAAGAAACCTGGTATTTGATACAGCACTTTCATACCTGCAGTTATTCTTCATTTATGTCAAACTGAACAAACTATTTAATGAGAGGCACTACGTCTCCTCTGAAAATCCCTGTCAAGAGGATTAATCTTTCAAGAAATCATTACCAGATCTGGTTGGTTGCACTTCTGTGGTACCAGGTGCTTTGGATCCTGAAGAAACAGGCTGTGTTTCCTCAAAAGCTGAAAAAAGAATCTGAGCTTAAAATGCTGAGAGACCTATGATTTAATGGATTAGCATCAAATAGCTTAGTGAAGGCTGTGCAATTCCAGATGATGCTAATGCAAAGCCAAGCAAGATGGCAGACAGCCTGAAAGTGAGACAACTGTGCCGTTACAACAGGAGATGGTGGTTTGCAAGATAGTCCTGTGGCCTCAAAATTTGACTTCCACATGCTCAAAAGAATTCTTACCAGTAAGGAATTTTATCTGATTCAATTTTCTGGGATAAGAGATACAGCTATACAAAAAGAAATAAGCTAACGATGAGATATGACAATACAGTCTTTAAGCAGTTTTTAAGCCAGTAACAGTATGTTTTTCAGGTGGTTAAACAGACACAAGAATGGTGAATAAGCAGCTCTCTGTGAATGCTGGTAGCCAAGATTCTAAAGCAGATCTTAAAATTACCATTTGCAAATCTACATGATGCTAAGATAATGGAAAAAAAAATCATGGAACTAATCTGCTGATTACCCATTTCCATCTCTCTGGTTTCTGCAGAAGGTAGAGATATGGATTTCAAGGCTGGACTCTGAGTAGCTAAGAGCAAACACGAAAAAAAATTTATGATGCCAAGAAAGATACTCTCCTTGCAAGTGGTACAAAATCTAATTTTAACTATAACTACCAAGTTTTTGTTTAGTTTGAAGGTGTCTTCTTTCTATTAACTTTTAACCCATTCAAACTTTGGCATACATTATCTAATCAGAGTGAATCCATATTACTTAAGAGGTTTGCCTTCACAGTGAAGCAGCTACAACCCAAACACAAGACATATGATCTTTACAGCGCTTGGACTTCTGTATAAGCTGGTTACTACTACATTATGTATAACTATGTTAAAAGTAAGTGTAATGGGAAAAGATGAAAAGAGAACAGTACAATGAAGTAAGTGAAATCATCAAGAAAGTATGTAAACAGCATCTTTTATCTGTTATGCTGAAATGAAGACTATTACAAAGAACTTACGGTTATTTCACTTTGAAGTACGGACAACCTGAAGTACGCTTTAATGAAAACAGGGAATCAAGGTGGAATTGGGCATTCTTATCTAAAGGCCATCATGAATGAGTTTCCACCATGTGTAGGTTTTGCACTACTCTCCTGCTTCTAAGAAACAGATCCATTCAACTGTGTGTACAGGCCAGTAAGCACCATGCTTTCCAGTAAACTTATCTGCACCAGCCACTACTTAGGCGCATTTAGGTTACAAGATATTTGAAAGAGAAAATATCTATCTGTATTTTTAACTGGTCTTTATCAAGATGAGGTTTTCTGAAAAGCAGTTATACTGGAATTTTAAAATTAAACTTCTCTGAATGCTTGAGATTGAGAAAAACATTCAAACAACTAGGAAACAACTAGGTGTAGGGTTCATTTCTAATGTAGGCAATATGAAGATAAGCCAAAAAGTGAACAGAATTTTATCACATATATTTAATATCCTTTCCCATTTTCTTTCAATCCAGTTTATCACATTAACAAGTATGATCCCAGGTTGTTATCCTTATCTAGTTGGACTCAGCAGTTGGACTAAATGCTCATTGTATTCTATTCAATTCTCTATTTATAGAAGAGAAAATAATACCCACAAAAGCCTTATGATTCACAGCTTTTGGCAAAAGGTTCCATTGATCCATTTACATCCAGTAAGAACTATGAGAGATCTCCCAAAGGCATCAGAACATTGAAGGCGTGTTAACAAAGCTATCTTTTCAGAAAGGTTTGAATTCAAAATATACTGACCACACAGAAAGTTTATAAAACAAAGGAGATGTCTCCCTCTGGTACAACTGAGATAAAAAAATAAAGCAAAAAAAAAGTCTTCAGGGGAACTAGGGCAGAATACAGGTCACACACACTTAAACTTCAGACATCAGATTTTCCTTTCTTTGCTGATTTTATGACAGCAGGGGATCAAAGCATGCAGAGGCACAAAAATCTCCTCTGTACAACCCCCTCCCTCACTCTCACAGAGTATCTTCGACTTCAGCATTGACTTCATGGGGAGCACAGATGCTCCAGCTGATCTGCTGACTGGGCCCAGCCTCACATAATTAAATCCCGCTTTTGCAAAGTGGAACTATTTGGCAGGAATGGAAGTCATGAGAACAAAATCAGAATAAATACTTGAATGAAACATGTATTTTGCCTCAACTGCTGCTATTATTTTACCTTTATCACTGAGACAAACACAGGATTAGGTTATTATTCCCCGGCAGAAAGCAAAAATACTTCCCATCCCTAGTAAATTTCAAGTTTTCAGCCACATTTATAGCAAATATGTTCTTAAATCACCAAATGTCTCTCTCCAATGCTGCCTCTAACTGGATTTAACTGAACTTCCTTCTCTACAATGAAAACAAGTATGTATCCCCATCCCTTCAAGCACTTCTGGGAAAACAGCTGTCAAAAATTGTGGCAAATTAAGAACAAATTGTGAAGATCATTTTCACGTCCTTGAGAATTTCGTTCAAATACGCATTTCAAGAACTAAGGGCTGTTCCTGGAAATTATTTTAAAATTTGACAGACTGCATTAAGTCATCTAAACAAACCAGCACTATTTATATGATAGCTTCCTGAATAATGCTTAGTGAAATATAAATTCATACTGATTCAAGGTCACTCCAGTTAACTAGTGTATTAGCTGTTTATATACACAGCAGCAACAAGTTCTTTCGGTAGAATGAGGTATTTATCATAGAATCATAGAATGGTTTGAGTTGGAGGGGTCCTGTAAGGGGCATCTAGTCCAACCACCCCGCAACGAGAAGGGACATCTTCAACTAGACCACGTTGCCCAGAGCCCCATCCAACCTGGCTTTGAACACTTCCAGGGATGGAGCATCCACAACTTCCCTGAGCAACCTGTTCCAGTGCCTCACCACCCTTATTGTAAAAAATTTCTTCCTTATATCTCATCTAAATCTTCCCTCCATCTTAAAGCCATTGTCCTATCACTACATGCCCTTGTAAACAGTCCCTCTCCAGCTTTCTTGAGGCCCCCTTCAGGTATTGGAAGGCTGCTATAAGGTCTCCCTGGAGTCTTCTCCATATTTATGACTAACACAATGACACAGTGTTGAGAAATACAGGCCTGTTACGAAAGCAGAGGTCTTGAGAAGGGGAGACACAGAATATGGAGTAGAGGACTACAGGCATGGGATGGTAAGAGAGGGGGACCAGGTGTAGCACTGGAGATCCAATGCCATGAACAGCTCAGTGATGGTCAGTTATAAAAACTCACACCTGGAGCTGGACAAAATTTATTTTAGGAATAACAGCAAGAACACAGAAATAGTATCTACATACACAAATAGCACCATATATGGTAAATTCAGATGTAAGGTGTCTCTCAGCAGAAGAAAGAAAGAGAGGAGGAAGAAATCATCAACACAAACATCATACTCCTCTCAGCACAGTACTTCAGATGCTCATAACTTGCTGAAATATCCCCACACAACATGACATACACAAGCATCAAATCACCAAGCTTAGGACCCGAAGGTGTAGGGCAAGGGTGAACAAAACACCAGGAAAAAGGGTAGAAACGAAGAAGTTTGTGTGTTACTATTTTCATTATGTTACTGCTATTATTGAAGCTTTTTCTGTATGGAAATACTCTACCTGCATTAATATTTTTTGTTTTGCTCTAAGAGTTCGATCTAGACTAATGATGATTCTTGAATTAGATAAGACTGTTAAGATTTCCATTACAGTAACAATAAATTCTTGTCTTTATATGCATATACATGTATATATGCAAATAAACGTGTATATATATATATATACATACACGTAAATGTGTGTCTATACATATAAAATATAACTTTAAAAAAAAAAAAGAAAGAAAGAAAAGATGTTTGCTTTCTGTGCCCTTAAGAAGATTCTGACTGGAACATTTTGACCCTAACACAGGTAGAACTATTTTGAAAATGCAAGTAGTGCCATACTTTCTCAAATATCAGGCCTTTGCAAAGTGTTCTAAAGTTTATCACCAAGCAACTAATGAATTCAGAAGTAAGCAAACACTTACGAATATTTAAGCCACAACATCTACAAATTATGGCACTATTTTAATCAAATATACAAGTATTCGGGAAACTACATCAAAACCCACAGAACTGATGTTGGCTGTAACAGTACTCCAACTCTGAAATACAGTCAGTCTCAGAAGCTATGGAGTACTTCCAAGAAAATTACAAAACTAAGAGTACAGATTTTACCGATGTATATATTGCCATGGTCACTCTACAGATAAAAGTTAGCCTATATATCCTTATATATCCTCACAAGCTTTTGTTTGTTTGTTTAAATGAAGCATGAATCGGGAGCATCCTCTCATGACAATAAAGCAAAACCAGACTTACAATGAAAGAAGAAATTTCCAGATTTTGTGGAAAAAAGCTAATGGCTACCATATTTTACATACAGAATGGTATTATTGCAGCTGAAGCATTAAAACCTATCAGCCATAGAAACAACAAAAGAAAGATAATTTTCCACTTAAGTTTACTCAAGTTTACAAAGAAAGCAATTACCAAGTTCTGTCAATGGACTTTTTGGAGCATCAGAGATTCTGGATCCAGATGAAAGTGGCTGTATTTCATTAGAAGCTATGATAAAAGAAATAAGGCTTTACTAGATTAAGAATATTACAAGACACAGTATGGAACTATATTTTGGCTTATAAACTGCTGCTGAAGCAAATGATATTTAATTAAAAAAAAAGTAGTTCCAACCTAGAAAAACAACACATAACTTTGTCACTTAAAAAGGTGTGTGGAATATGAATGAAATCACCTTTTCCCTAGTCATAATATAAAGATTCATTGATCACAGGAATTTGATAATGAACATCCATCAATAACTATGATCACCTAGTCTGAAATTAAGCAGTGACTCATCTTGATTAAATTTCATATTTTAATTTTTAAAAGCATGGCAAAAAAACAAGCAAGGTTGATTATGCTTAAAAAACCTGATTAAAAGTTAGAAAGAAAATTAGATTGACTGATGGTTTATAGTTTCAGTACATTCTGGAAATCTGGTTGCAACTGTAAATGAAAAAAGACAAAAGAGAGAGTATGACATTAACATGAATCAATAGGATTATGTAAAAATATGGTTATCGACAAGCATTAGCAGTCCTCTTCATGGGAATATCTGTATCTCAGTCCTGTAAATGCTGATTATCTTTTCCTTTATCATACATCGTCCTGTATGTATGGCATCTGCGCTTTAGAAAAATCCAATCAAAGTTAAAAAAACAAACGAACAAAAAACCCTGAAACCCAACAACTGCAAGTTTAAATTTGTACACATAATTTTGAATGGTTAAGGGATTAAAATACAGGCAACAAAATCAACACTGGAGAATTTAGAATTCTGAATGCATGAAGTAACTAGATGCGGCTCCAAACCACAAAACTAGTAATACTACTACTTAGATCAGAAACCTCTCATTCTGAGACATCTCTATGAAAAAATCAGTAGAGCTCTTTCTTCCTCCAGGAAAAAAACAATTATATTATGTCACATGCAATATAAGATTTTCCTTTTGCTTCACTGTTGATGCTACCTAAACGAAGCTGTCATCAGAAGAAAATCAAGGAGGTAATCATTTCAATTCTATCACTGAGGTTAATTTTACTGATGCAAATTTTATGTGATGTCAATTATGCAGTTCATATAGACAGAAAATACTACTTCGAAACATAAAATTGAATCACCCAGTTAAATCTGCTAGCAATAATCATATATGTAACAGCCACAGTTCAACCAGCCCTAGATGCATTCTGCTTTACATTTCACACGTGAGTTGCTAGAAACACAAAGGGAACCAGAAATTTTTAATTAGGACTTCCTTTGCAGTCAATACAAAGGGGATCCAGCAAGTAGTAGAAAAATTCTGCTGGAGATGAAAAAAGCATTTAATGTACAAAGAAGGTAAAAAGCAGCAACATTAGTTACCCAGTATGTTTTGAGTTTGCACCAATTCAGGTTTAGGCGTTGACTTAAATTCCTCAGGTCCATGTTTTTTCTCAGCCTGAGCTAGAAGAAAGAAGCTTTATTTAATTTTGAATCCCTCTGAGCTTTTTTCTTTATCTACTGCCCAAAGCCCTCTGCTTTTCTTACCACCATTTTATGTCACCTGATTAGAACAATTTCTGCAGCAGCTCCACCCCATCATGATTAATATTTATTTTTGTTTTCAGATGTGAAGTCTGTATGATGTTTTGGATTTATTTTGTTGCAGTTTTACATAAGCAAAGGAAAATATAAGTCACAAAGAGCAAAGCTAGGATCAGAAGCTCACACTGTACTTCCTAAATTAATTTATGATATACTTTATAAACAAGATCCATTACATCACAAAGTGTATTTACAAATATTTTCCCTGCTATTCTGGATTTGGTTTAATCCTTCTAATACAAAAATTATCAGGAAAATAATAAAGATTCACCTATAATACCTCAGATCATTCATTTTTCCAGTAATAATAGGCTTTTGACTTTCATTCATTCTTCTATGTCTTCAGAGTAAAGCATGGGCAGTTCATTAAACAGCCATTAAATGTATTTAAACTGAATTGCTGACAGTATTTTAATAAACTAGTGCATAATTACACTCTTCCAGCTGTTTCACATAACATTTAATTTCTGCAGTATGCAAGTCAAGATTACTTCTTTCCTCTCCATCTTGCTGGTGGTCCCATAGTGTTTAATCTGTTACACAGTACACACAACTGTGCGTGTAACAAAGTTTATTGATACGGAATATTGATATACCATGATGGTAAAGGTCTCAGCCTTGAATGTGATAAGAGTATTAGTTCCTTCCACAGAGGAAATTGCACAGGATTTAGCACATATGGGCATTTAGAGAAGTTCTTTAATATTGGTGATCAGATCAATATAGCACTAAGTTTTAGTATGCAGTTTAAGATTGCTTTCTTTTATACAACAGAAGAGAGTTACTTTTGTTTTTCTAGGATGCTCTCCATGATTTTTCCACAATCTACTGAGCATGCTTCAAGCAAGAACTGATCACATAGGTTTATAAACTGACTTCATTTCCCAAACAAAACACGCTGTTTTCCAGATTCTAAATAGCTACATAGAAGCTACTATAGTTACAAGCATTACACTATTTTCTGTTTTGTGCGTGGTACTTTTCAATGCCACAAAAGCTGGAATCTCCACAGATGCTGCCTTATTAGGACCCAATTCAGCTTCTACTAAGTCAGCTACAGTGCTGTTACTGTCATCAGTGGAAGGAGGATATCATTCTACAGAGAAGTTAAAGCAATTTATCTCTATGAAGCTTGTGGGAGAAAATTCACCCAGTAAGAGACCCAGAAACAACTAACAAACTCATACTTCAGAAGTACCTCAGAAGTACTTCAAAAGCTAACATTTCTTACCGGTAAAATATAATCATGAAACAAAACCAACAAAACATTAAACGTAAACACAGAAATTTAGAGCTCATTATACTTAGGGGTTTTTTTAGAGGTCAGATGGTTTACACTCACAGGAAGCACGTCTCTCATCAGCTAAGTTAAATTAGCAAGCTGAACAAGAAAAAGCATGCCTAGCATTGGGACGAAAGAAACCAGGCTCTCCTCTATTTTGCATGGAACACTGTAGGAGTGATGTGGAACAACACCGGACATTTTTGTAAAAAAGACATAGAGGAAGCAGAAAGTTTAGGCTTTAAAAGTTAAATTAGAAAAAAAGAGAGACATGCCTCTGACTTTTCCAGTGCAACTAGGCTTAATGTGCTGGTTCAATGGTAGCTGCAAAGTAAACGGTTAACACAACCAAACAAGCTAAGTTACTTTACTACCACAGCATGGAATACAGCAAAAAGGCATTTAGGCAACATTTCTTAAACTATTTTTTCCTCTAACTTCTCTCGACTCTCTCATTTATGTTCCCATCTTGCTCCACAACTGGAATTAAGATATTTTGATGGAAGTAATAATCTCACTCCTTCTCACTTTCCACATGAGCACAAGGGGAAGCCTCAGGGGCCAGGAGGAAGACAACTTGGCAAACATGGCAACAAAGGAGTTATTTCTATGAAATATTAGCCCTGGCTTATATTCTCAGGTGGTATTTTTCATTTCAAGCCTATTCACTATTTCACAAATCTACTTTGATAAATTGCTGGTATAATCCCTTGCATAAAGAAATAACTTGTTCTTATTTTAAACTAGTTCTTCCACATCCTAGACAAATAGCCTGGTATTTCTGTTGGTCAGCTCCAGTTTCCCTGTGAAGTTAATAGCCTCACACTTTATTTGATTGAAAGAAAAAGTATAGTGGTAGTTTGAGGTATATTAGACAGCATTTTAAAGATTGAAGGAGGAAAAAAAAAATTATGAATTCATGCTGTTAAGAATAAATTAGTCCTAAGTGGAAAATATTGCAACAAGCTTGGCAAAAACAAAGCATGAAAAGAGCTTACTAACCAGTCTTTCCATGGAAGTGCATGCCAAGGGAGGGGAGGCCTGAAATTAAGAAAATGATGGGATGCCTGGCTGACAAATACACCAAAAAAAGTTACTGAACCACGTCACATCAGAAAACACACCCTCTGACAAAGACCCAGTGGAATACAAGAGCAGCCCAGCTCAAGGAGCCTTTCAGATAGTCTGCTGGCTGAAATGCTTCAAGCTCCTTTCTTCCCTTCTTGCAGGACTGGTGACAACAGCTGCTACAGCACACAGCTCCTTTTAAATCAACATTCTGTTCCCACTTCTGGCACCAATCCTTACATCTTTCACAACAAATAATTACTCAAAGACTCCAGTATGATTTTCAAACAGGAAAGCCTGAATGAAACATAATGAAGTAGATCCTATTGCTAAACTCAATTAATTGTGCCTGTATATTACCCTGTCTCTCAAATACAACCCTTGCAAAAGGCTGGTGCTCAGATCTCTCACTTAAGTTACTTGTGAAAGTCTGGCTCAAATGCTTAAGTATTCAAGTTATTTTTGCATATGCAATGGCTAGACAGAAATTACACTCAGAGAACTTTTTTCCTTTAAAGGATTTATGTTCGTTTCTCTGTTTCCTGACACTCTATTTTTTTTTTCTCTTTAACTGAAATACTGTAACCACAATGCATACATTCTTTAATGTAAATAGTGTGACATGCTCATACTTGAACATGGGACACTGGTGCTGTGATCAACAAAGAATGATTGAAAGGAATAGTCACCACAGAGAGACATGGAAGCAAAACCACAGAGGAAGCATGAATTGGAAGATGAAAATTATTCTCAATATTTCAGTAAATAACTAATGGTGTAATAACAATAAGAACATGCTTAGTTGTAACAAATGGTTATATATCATTTGTCACTAAAAAGACAGTACTTGCCAATTATTATCAAGTATAACAAAACACACTATCCAACTTCATAAACATATAAATCTGTGCTATGTCTAGAGATGACAGTGTTTATGGTTAGAACTATTGCATGCCAGGTACTCAAACATAGTAACAGAATGCAAAGGAAAGGAAACAGAGTGGACTGATTCTCTCCTCCCAAGGTGACAGATCAACTCTGGTGGCACATTTCACACTGTTTACCTGATTAACCAGGACATTCCAACACAAGGAATGATGTATTTTGATCAGATGAATGCAAGCCTGAGGACCAGGATTGTGCGGGGAGCCAATTACCTAAATTTATGCACTCAGCTCTCACTTTCACAAAATAGCAAAATTCTATAAAAAATATTTACAGATTGCTTGTTCTGCTGTTATTTACACAAAGCAAGTAATTTAGTAAAATAACTGCAGAATTTAAGTCCACAAGGGAACTCAAACTGTAAAACAAACAAACAAAAAACCCTGGAAAAAAATATTCTTTACAGTTTTTTAAAAAGTATCCTCACGTTCCCAATTAAAAGCAAGCTGTTTATTACACGCATGCTAAACTTTTAAAGTTCAGAGCTCCCTTTGATAATAGAAGGAGCATCTTTGTTTTCCTCTCAATACTTAGGATGAACAGAAAATAGCTATCCATACAAAGGTTTTGTAGAAAGGAATTGATGGTTAAACCTAGAATTTGGCAAATACACTTACCTATTGAGTGGAAAATAAAATTCTGCAAACATTTTTCAGAGGAAAAAAAAGATGGATTTTTTAATCTAAAAGATGGTCATCAATCATTACATGATTTTGCTGCATTACTTCATCCTACATCTCTTATTTCCTACATATTCTTTGGCAGGGTTTTGTTTGTTCGTTTGATTGCTTGCTTGTTTAAACTAAAGACTAAGTTGGTCTGCTGATGTAAAGTATGGTATCTTTGATATACTTAAGGAATAAAATAAACACAGTCATATTTAAGGGCAGCATATGTATGAATTGTGTGATTGCAAAGGAATAACATGCTACACCGTTTCAGCTGGCCACCAAATACTTTATAGATGGAATAGAATAATGCCAGCAAGATCACTTATGACTAAACTAAACCAAAGCAAAACTTTGCTGTATTGTTTTCTCAAATTCTTTTTTCATTTTAAAGTCTTACCACAAGTTGGTAGCCTATGTTACATTAACTTGTTTTCTAAGCAAATGAGGACAGTAAATCTTGTTTTACAATTTAACTTCATGTTTTTGAAAAGTTTAAGAAATTAACAACTGAGTATGCCCTTTTAAATAAGTGATATTTTTTCAGCCACAAGCAGATGACAAAAAACTTCAGTCTTCCAAATATACAAGTTAACATATAACACACACGCATAACCTTGAATACGAGCCTAGGATCCAATTTTATATTTGTCTTTGTTTAATCCAGCAGGCAGCTAAAACAACCACAGAGCTGTTTGCTCACTCAAGTTCCCCACAGTTGAATGGGGGAGAGAATCAAAAAGGTAAAACTTGTGGGTTGAGATAAAGACAGTTTAATAGGACAGAAAAGGAAGAAAATAATAATGATGGCTACTAATTCAGCTACATTATCCTCCTGTTTTCCAACTACTGCCTTTAACTGCAGATCAAGCAACATAAAGATGGATTTAATTTTAGTTTATATATTTGGCAAGGATATTTCACAGAGTTTCTAAAAATAGCATTTTCATTACCTGGGAGGGACTGTGGGGAGATTTCTTGAACTTCCGGTGTTTTGGATTCAGCAGGCCATACTTGAGTTTCATTCTTAGCTACAGGGACAAAAACGTTAAGAGAGTAACTTCAAAGCTGTGTCTTCTCTGTTCTACTACAGATTTATTTCTGTCACGCCTCAGTTTGCCAAAGTAAATCAACATGGATAAATGTGGAAAGCTGAACTCCTTTAGGAATCAATGAACTCCCCCAGCACAATCAATACAAGTATCTATCTAGCTATGTTGAATGCATGCATGTTTGGTATTGTTTTGTTCATTAAAAGATTCTTGAAAAATAAAATTTACAGCAAGGAACTGAATGCCTTACGAATCATTACTTTCACAATGCAAAATAGTTTACAGTGTTTTTCATTTGTGCAGTATTTGAACATTAACAGCAAAAATACTTTTCAAAAGTCGAAAATGTAATATAGTTGTAAGCATTATACAAGAATAGTTAGTAAATTTTCAAATACAATTGAATTGTCACACTAGTCACGTCCTTATTTTCCTTTACATTATTTCTAACGATTATAGTGGTATGACAATAGCCTTCTATTCCAACAGATATAAAGATATTCCAGCTGCAGATATAGGGAAAATAAGGAACTAATACACCTGTTATTTTTTTTTCCACTGAGGACTAAGACAATATATTTTGTGGGTTTTATCTAGAGTACTACTCTTTTAAAAAAAACAAGAAAGTTTTTTACTAAGTAAACAGAAAAAAAGACTTTGAAAATTCAGTATATATGATATTCTGTAATGCATTGTTTTAATTTTTCTAAATAATACAGAATTAGAAGAGTTGCAGTATGTCAGCAAATCATATTTAGTCGTAACTTCACACACAGCATAAGCCGTACTGCATTTTATTGCAGACCTACATCATTCTCAGGCATCAGTGAAGGATACGTGTATAGATTTGGACAATATGTCTTTTTGTCAATTATTTTATGCATTTAAATTATTTCTGAGAGTATTTTTACTTTCCAAGCAATGCTTCTTCCGTGTTTCACAAAATCAGTAGTCCCTTGTGTGTACACTCATGTACTTCATGTTCTCTGGTAAGGAACACATGGTAAGCAGAACAGAACAAAACATCACTCGTCTGCCCTGGTTATTTTCACAAAGGCGTTTGTGCAATTTACCATAAAGAGTGGCTCCAAACTGCCATCACACCAGCTATCTATTTTAGACCTATCAGAGGATTTAAATTTAGAAGTCCAAGTTCAGCCAACTGAGGAAGTTAGACATCTCTAGGAAAACTGAAGCTACCTTTGCCTTTCCTGATCTTTTGGTCACAGTCACATTCTACCATTTTTACTGTGCACGGTACTAAACCTTAGGACTTATCTGAAAATACAACATTGTCTTTCTGTAGAAAGATATAATTTTACAGTTAGAAAACAAAAAGAAATTAACATAAAAGTTCTAGATACTGTAATCTAAAACTATTATTGGAGGTCGTAAAATTCGGTTTACTAAAAGTAAGGGGTATGAAAAACAGATTTGTCAAAATACAGTCTAACGAGTTTTAATGGTACCTTTGTCAGCTGCACATCATATACACGTTAAAACCAAGCTAGCAATGATAAACATCTTGTTTTCTATGCTTGCTGGTCAAAGAAAATATAGTAATCAAGTTAACAATGTCATTAATTTTATCATCATGATTGAAAACCAGTAATGCTCTGTAATGTAACTACTGCAATTAAGTTTTTCCACTTAGCTTAAATTTTCAGTAGCTGCAAATCATGCTAACAATATTTGTCTGTCCAATGCTGGTAAATACTTCCAGATACTAATATTTAAGGAAGTCAGCCCCAGTTCAAACACTTGCTTACTCAAACACATTCAAATATCATTCTTCTGTGTAGCTCTACCGTTACACACACACAGTATCTTAACAGGAACAAGCACTGCTCTTTTCTCGCTGCAAAGCAAGCCAGTCTGAGAACGTACCATGGCCAGCAATGGAGCAACAGAGTAAATTAAACAAAGCAAAAATAACAAAGGAAAAAAAAAAAATCTGACTCAGTTATTTGGAGTTCAAATCAAGTATTATGACTAGCCAAGTCAACAGTCATCAGCTCCAAAACTTTACTCAAGGGATCTGTGAAAGATGCACTGGGGGCATTGTTAAGGTTTTTAAAGATAGATGCATTTCCCACAATTACGCTACTCACAGATGATATGCTAGTTTATCGATCTTTAAACAAAAGCCTCAATTATCTTTTTCCTGCAAGTTTCAGGCATATTCACAAGATACACATGAAACCTGTAGTGATATGTTCTAATTTCTGGCTACCATTTTTTCCATGGATTTACTTACAGATAGCAAATAAGAATTTCTTCAGGAAACAATTTCTGACATATACTCAAGCCAAAACTCATATAATTAAAATTCATTGAAAATCTGGACTTTCAAATTGACACACAAACTTCCATTTTTAAAAAACATATTGAAAGGTGTAACATACCAAAAAAATAAGTTAACTTTGTAAAACAAAACCGAACCCCTAAAGACCATGAACATGACTGGGTTTCCTTCTCTCCTCTATTGATCAAAGCTACTGCATATTCTTTTAAATGGCTGTGTATTCTTTTAAATGGCTGTGAAATACCTTAAAAAAACCAGATGTTTTAAAATAAGTGAATTTCTATGAATCCTTACAAGTCCAAGCTAATCACTAACTAAATAAAGAGGAAAAAAAAGAAGGTAAGAGACGAAAAAAATAAAAGGGCTTTTCTGCTTATATACATGATCTCACATCACTACACTTCTGATAGTGCTCATGAACAATACAAACTTAGTTCATTTCTGCTTACCCAGTTTTTTCCTGGAAGCTTGAGGTATGTCATCTATTGTCAGGAGAGGAGGAAGTTTCTGCTGAGTTTCATTGAGACCTGGAACAATTAGGTGCACTACACAGAAAGATGTGTGCCATTAACTCCAGAAGAGATGAAAAATACACAGTCTGCCCTCTGAGATATGTGAGCAAGTACTACTGACCCATTGGCAGTTTAGTCTTAGTATCTGGGAAGTGAGTTAGTTCTATTCAGTAATTATCACTCCCACTTGGTGCTACTTCCCCTTTACACCATTCACTGTATTACCACCATTTCATGATTAATCAGAATTAAAAACAATACAACCCTGGAGTACTGCAGTATCACAGATGCTGGGACATTCTGTCTAGTGGGCCAAGAAAACTCAACAACAACTGCAGTTAGTAAGTATCTGATTTACCTCAATATATTAAAGCTCACACAAAGCAAATTTACGCCAAAGTTATGTAGTCATATAAAGTATTTCTATACATATAAAGGACTCAAGACCCTCCTGAATCCACGAATAAATTGGTCACAAAATGCATGATGCAGTGAGCTTTTCCTATCTATTTCAGGCAGACCAGTAGTTCACCACACTAAGCACTACATGACAGACTTTTTCCTATTTTTATGTTCTAAGCCAACAATCTGTTTTATTATACATCAAACAAGAACAGAAAGCATGAAACTGAATGCTTGAGGGAAACTATTATGCCCTAAGAACTAATGTCAAGCTCTAATTGCAAGGAAGGTTATAATATACATCACTAAGACCTAATATATCAGTACAGGTTTGTGTCTGCAGATGGTACCTTTGCCAAAGAACTTTACCTGAAGTATGAAAGAACTTCTTGGCTTAAACAGAGACAGTATCTTCTTTTAAATACTATGACAATAAAATGATTTCATTTCCCTTAGGTTACACCATCCTTGAACCATTTGCACCACCATAAAATATAACAACTACTGTCTGAACCATCTGCAAAATGCCCTTGATATGCAAGGAAATAACTATCAAGATCAAGAAAATCAAAAGTATTTACACAGTTCTAATTTTAGGTCAAAGATGAGGAATAATAATAAAAATATCTTCTAGTCACCTAATATTGCTCCTGGCAGAGAAGAACTATCTGAGGTTTTTGACTGCGTCCGATTTTGAATAACTGTGGAGACAACACAGGGATATTAGAAAATAATTTTTAAAAACCCAAAACAAGAAACAAAACCACACCTGCAACAAGCCTCACCATTCTGAAAACCTTCCCTCAACTTAATAATTGGAGATGAGTACACCATCCTAATCTTTTCTGTATTTACATTCAGTTTAAGAGACTGAAAACTGTTTCCTCTACATCATCTCTTAATTGTGTATCTCCTTTCTCATAGCATATCAGTTTTATAGCCTTGGTGAAAAATGACATTCTATGCTTACGTTAATATAGGGCCAGTTTTAGGCCATCTCATTACCCTGCCATTCACAAGTCTTCAAAAAAAAGATGCATGCGAAGTAAATGCCAGTAGTCATATTTTAATGGTAATTACCATGTTTTGCTTTCACACCACCCTCCAGTGTTTTCCTGTCCCTGAACTGTGAACTACCTCCAATTTGCTTGATTTTGTTACTTTAAATTATGCTCAATACAATTTCTGTTAGCAAATTTTAATCTGCAGCTCATTTTCTATCCGCTATCTTTAAGTAGTTAATTTTCAAAGATTACATTATTATACTACCTCTCACTAGTAGAGAGAAACAGGCATTTGTATAGGGCAATACGTTTAAGTCTACTGTAGAGATCTCTCTCCACTGGACCAGGTTTAAAGGAGAAGAAGGGAGTCTAAGTCAATGACTTAGCTGAAGATACCCACAAAAAAGTTTGGTAGCATGAATCTTACCCATAGTGCTGCCCTTCATGCCTGACTATCAACATACTTGGACAGTCCAGTTGAAAGAGGAAAAGAATGGATACTAGTACAAATCAGAACTGATTGGTATCCATTCAATGACTCAACTAAGTCATTGTTTATAAGGTAGTGTAATAGCTTGTTTTATTAACACAGATAGGTAATAGCTTAATAGTATTTGTAATTAAAGGATATGAGAGTTTGTAAGGTTCCAACTATTCTAAAAGAAAACTTTCATGACATTCACATCAGAGTCATATTTCTTTCATTTTAAGTTACTCTTGCAGAGCATAAGAATCAATTAAAAAATATACAAATTTACCTTGTTTGATTATTGTGACAGGGACCAACCTCTTATTATCACGCAGTGTAAGCTGAGAGAAGAGGAAAAAAAAAAGCCTTGGGATAATTGCCATAATAGTCATTGAACTTTCTCAGTAACAAAAATAGAGGGCTCTAATCCAATACCACGCCTGCCCCAAGTTAACACTGACTATGGCTCTGGCCCTAGTCACTGAAGGTTACGCTATTGCTTCAATTCCCATGGGCTAGTATAGTAATAGTGCATTTTGATCTCCTTTTTTCAGCTTGAGATGTTTTGCTTCATAAAAACACAGTATCTGACAGCTTAGGAATCCCCAATCCTTTTTTCTTTTAAGAATCTCTTGAGCACTCACTGGGGAGTAGTCCAGAAAGCTAAGAAAAGCTGAAATTTAACTACAACAAAACATCTCAAACATGCAATTACAAATTTGGTCACAGGATATAATTATGTTCTCAGGAACAGTATATTTAGAACACAAACTATTCCAGAACCAGGTGTACATCTGTAAACTATCAGCGCTCTTGGGTGCATAGTCTGCTTCAAGTAGATTATCTCAGAGTCATTTTATTTGGTGAAATTGTTTCCAAAGTATAACTGGCCAGCCACCTATGTTCTTCTCATATTTTTATGCTAAATACTTGGACTTTTCTGCTGTTCACTTGACTTTGACCCAGATTACTTTTTGACTAACTGTGAATCTTTTCCAGGATTTTGATACCATGAAAATAAGGAACACATGAACGGACCCCACATTTATTAAATGGAAGAAAACAGCTGATCCCAAAGATTATAAATCTGTATTCACTACCACACACAGGTACTAGGAACAAATACCACAAGCTTAATAATACACTCAGGTGATGAGAGGAGAAAGATTATAATGCCAGCACTATAAAAATTCTAAATATATTAAAAGTGGATCTCCTTTCACTCATGTCTGAGTTATAAGAAAGAAAATAACTCAAACAATTACCTCTCTGTGTTAAATGTACACTGCTAAAGTCAGAATCAGTTATTGTTCATTTTGTACTTCATGACATCTGGTCTACTTCATGAAAATTCAGCATTTGATGACAAAGATATAATTATTTACCTAAGGATAACTATTTTTGTTCTATTCTAAATATTAAAAAAAAAAAAGCTTTAAAAGCAATGGTTGGGTACACAGCAAACATATATGAAAGTCTAAGCAGCTGAAAGATGACAAATCTCAACAAGATGATTTCCCCTCAACAAGGGGAAATGAACATATATATGAAAACCATTACTTTCTGCTTCCTAATAACAGTTTTGCATTGGCATGAACATGGTTTGAAATTAAGTGGAGGTTTCAATCATTGTCATTAATGAAGGATACGAAATTATCTTCCTTTTTTATGGCTTACTATTTTTCCTTTATTATTAACAAGGTATACCTTTCTATTTTGCCTTCTAGTTTAAAAATTGTGTTGCAGATGATCTGGTTTTGAAGCAACCCTGCTATTCATGTGACTAACAAGTGGGATGAAATGTATTTATCAGAAGGTGTTCATTTTGTTGTATTCCTCATCAGGAGCCTTATAATCAAATAAATATCTCTCAAGTTGTCGTGAGCACCCATGTAGCTCCAGTGCGGAACTTCTAATCATAATTATTATCAGTCCTTTTCCTAGTAAAAGGTTCTTATATTGACAAGAGCATACTTTCTTTGTTGAATAATAACAGATGATGGTAGTGACAGTAATGTAAAAATGCTCAATACATGGAATACATTCAAAAATTTAGTTTTTCACTCAAGAACAAGTCATTGACATGAAATCTGTGTTCTGCAGCTGCTGTAATTACACTGCTCACCTGCACGAATTTGCAAGTGCTGCACTTAAAATCTTCCACCATGTTGCCAATCCTCTCTTTCTCAGTCTCCAAAGCGTGACTACTGTAGATATTTCTATGTCTAGTGTAATTTACTACTTGGACAAACTATTTCAGAAATATCAGCATATTGTCTGTAGGAATGGCACTATTAACTGTATTTTCCAGAGAATATAAAGCATATAGGTATTAGGAATGTTAGTGGTTAAAATGACTGTGGCATCTCTATGAATTAAGGAAGATGGCAAATAAGGTATTTCCTACTTTCACAAGAAAATTAGAGACATAAGTTAAACCGTAAGTCAGGCATCTTAACTTCTGACCATACACCTATGGCATTTTGCATGAAGGACTGCACTTCTCAGACATTCTGTCACATGGCATACGGAAACGTTACTTTTAAGAGACTCTTGTCTTCCTCTCTTCTATTCCAACACTCTAAAAAGTCACAAATAACTGGCATACATGTAAGAGACTTCTCAAGGAAGCATTACAGTCAACCTGGATTGGGTAAGTTTTACAAGACCAGGCACGTTTTCTTCTAGAGTTTAAAAAATGATAGAAGCTAAGTGTCCTGCTTTTTGGCTGGAAAAATCAAGGAACCCTCCACTGTTCAGACTAACATTATGAAATTACAGGAATCTAATCAGACAGAAGAGGAAATAAATTTCTGCTGCATTCTCCCCACCCTACCACCGCTCATTGTTTATGAAGGGAAAAAGAATGACCATCCCTAGAGCTCTCCTTTTCTTCCCCTCTCTCACTAGTTGTAGCGCTCTCAGCCCCAGCAGCTTAGTCAAACTTAAAGGATGAACCTGCCAAAAGAAACACAAGCTGATATGTGACCGATGTTGAAAGGGCAGAATGACTAGATGGATGGGTAATGTTGCTTTAATAAACAGCCTCTAAAAATGTCTCCTTACAGAGAAGAGTTAGAACCATGCTGATATGAGCCAGTTGTGTCTTTGGAGCAAAATAAGGCACAAACAAAGCTTGACCTAAATAATGCTCATGCTGGCTTTTCACTGACGATGTGATTGAACCACTGAAACATACCCCACCTAATACTGTGGAAACTTAAGTAATAACGTAAACTTAAGAGCTGGTCGCTATCTGTTCCCAACCTTAGTTTTATGTTTTTTTGCACCACTAAAGCGAGAACAGTAAGAGAATTTTTAGAATAATCTATGGACTGTTTTCGTGATATTTCTGTGGAGGGTGATAAAGCAATACTGCTCTGGAGCTAAGCCCTGTAAAGCTGACTAAAAAGGCTAGATGCTGGCTCCAGTCCCCCTTTCATGCTTAAGCTGTGCAAATATTTGGAAAACTGTTTTAGCTCACTTTCTCAGGACTTCTGTTGCATAAACAGAACCCCTACTTCCACAGAAGCAGCATAACAGAATCAGGGTCCTGGCACACAGGGTTTGCTAAGAGGAAGAAAAGAACTCAGCTTGCACTCCAGATGCCAGAATGAATTACCTGGTTTTGGGCTGCCACATGTAACTTTAAAGATGCTTATGGGACCAATGGGAAGAACAGCAAAGTTCATTTCATCAACAACATAATGAAATGAGCACCTTCCTGAATATCTAATCAACTGGCTTCATATTATTCACAGGTAAAACATCTTCTCTTGCATGTGAGACATGACTATATTTCCAATAACCAATAAGCATTATACTGCTCTAAGTAGGTAATGCTGTAATCAAAGTATTACTGTCCTAAATGAATACCTAATTTTTCCTACAAGAAAATGTATGTAACGGACTGTGGTTTGATTCCTGAAGGAATTCCAGGTCTGATAATTACAGACTGTTTACAATATTGTATGAAACAAAGACTGAACAATGAGAAATCATACATGACCATTTCCTACCAAGAAAACACTTGGAAAATCAGAGACATAAGAGAATTGTGAAGAATGGATTGTTCCCTTAAAATAATTATCATTCATGAGTCAACCATTAAAATGTCTGAAGTAACAACGATTTCTAGAACTTTTCTTGGGAAATTTGCACTTTGATGAAAAATTAAGGAAAGGAAATATGAAGAAACCAATTTAATCTCATAGTAGAGGAGATAATGCTCAAAAGCTATAAATAAAATGTCTACTTTTCACTGTATTAAAACTAGTCTACTAACAGGTTCAATCTACAGATCCATCATTTCTGCTTTAGCTCTTAGAAGCAAAAAGTATCTCTGTATGTGAATCCATGAACATACGAAACCCACACATGCTTACTTGATAGCTGTTATGGCAAATGCCAAATGAGATAAAAAAAGAGGAAATGAACAAATGTTCATATTTATTTATTTACAAAAATCTTCAAATGCTTTGAAGAAACAGTAAAAAATTCTACCTTGCCACCTGCAAGGATTTAATGAACTGCCTAGCAATCCTGATAAGCAAATCCCACTTTCAGCTCCCTCTGGTTCTGCAAACACTTGCCTCACACATGACAACTATCAGTGAATTCAATAGGATGACTAATGATTTTAGAAGACCTGAATATATGCAAGATTACTCTAAGATAAGAGCATTACCTTATCACAAAATTAACTGGCCACCACAAGTATCATAGTTTAACCAACCTGACTACTACAAAGGGATAAGCAAATTTTAATGTTTAGAATCCACACATGGAAACCAACAGCTTCATCTTTGTTAAAATGGAATCAGTATATGTAATCATCTCAGCTACAGCTCACCATCATTTTATCAATCCACACATATAAACACTTATCCATACAGTTATCTAGTCTTAGATTTAACAGATTTTAATATTGGCAATTTGCGGCCATAATCTCTTTCTCAGTTTAACAGAGAAGCAAAAATTTGACCATGCAACATACAAATCTGGTATAAAAAATAAAACTGTTTTGCATACCTGTGTTTGGGAATTAGGTACCAACTTGTACATATTCTGGAGTTGTCCATTTACTTTTTTATCTGATTTGACAGAAAGAGAAATAAATATACAGAATTACTTTTTGTTTTGTCCAAAGCAAAGCAAACCAAGTTTATTCACCTTTTTCAATAGCTAAGGAAGTTCGGAGACATAGCTGTAAGGTATCAAAACACATCAGTTTTGTTTGGTCCTATTTCTCCAGGTTAATTAATTTATCTGCAAAGCTGCCTCTTCACATTTTGACACAGAGGAAATGAAACGTATTCTTGTTGTTCTACAACACAGGGTAAGAGAGTTGAGGTGGTCATTGGGACTTACTAAGGAGAAGTCAGAGGTGACTAAGAGGATTTTTTAATTAATTTAATGTAACCACAACATTAATAAACAAGGAAGAAACTTGACAGAGGAATTTCTACATTCTGTCAGGATGGTACTAGGACTGGCTAAAAGCAGCATGTTTTAAGGTCTCCAATAGTTAGTCTTGCTTTTAAGTGTATTGTTCTAAAAGAAATACATATTTAGCACTGGCAATACAGAGTAGGCATGTCACTTCTCTTTGGGTCTGCCATGGTTTCTTCTATCTCAACATATGAACAAAGTAACTCATGGATTTAATCTTTCAGATTTTTCTCTTAGGTTTTTCCTCTTAGCTTCGTAGTATTACAAGTTTCTTGTGACGCAGCTGTTAAGTACAGAGGAGAAACAGTCCCTCCCAGCAGCTCTTGTATTCTGGCATGATGCTTCAAATTTTGTCTACATCTTCCACATTTACCCTTTTCTGCTCCCCTTGCATTGACAGGTGTGTAAATAAGAATCAAGCTAGATGCTATCATATTTCTTCACAATTCCACCCCAAACAGATAAGCAATAGAAAAAAATTCAACTATAAAGATATATCAATTGAGAGACATTTAAGTTGACACGCTATCCTGAAAAAAATCTTTCCAAGTGCTTGATACTTCTCGGGAACAGGACCTACTATTGGCCTAAAGACAAGGGAAAACTGACAAAAGCTTCACACTGACTTCATGAGAAAGTCATGTTAAGATGGTCAGAAATAATCTACTTTCATCTCTTTTGATATATTTTGGTTAAATAAATGTTGAAAATTTGCCATGCCTTTTATGTCTTCCTCAAATCATGAATTAAAACCAGACTCTCCTCCCAACCCCTCCCAACATGTTTAGTATGTAACAAAAATTTAGCCTGTGGATTCAACAAATACAAGAATATGCAACAGGAATTCCTTTTTATAGTCATTTATATATTCTTTGGTGAGTAAATAAAATTTTTGGTGAAGGATGTTTAGTTTAGGTTGAGATGCTTCTTAATATATGAAAAGACCTTGAATTGCTACAAGACAGTACATTAAAACAGAAAAAAAGTGGCCATTTGTGCTGACTGGTAAACTCCTATGCAGACAGATAGTTACAAATCTATAATAAATGTTTACTCTCTGTTTACTGCCCACAGTTTCTGTGTCTACCTACTGCACACTGACAATATGAAAGGCTTGACTCTGAAAGGTGCTGCCAACTTTCTGATTACATTATCAGTAGACCGCAACATAGACATAAGGGTAATAGCAAGCTCCCTGGATTTAGTTGCTGCAGAAGTGCCCACTGAATACACAAGTCTATATTCTAGGAAAAAGAAATTTCATCTAAATAGAATACAAACTCTTACAACACAGTATCTTTCAACCCAACTCAATCTGTCTCCATAACTTACAAGAATGATTCTTCTGGCCTATTAAAAATGTATAGTGCCTGTAAGAAACAGCATTTAGAAATATATTATATACAAAGAGCAAATTTGGTGATGACAGCAGACATTTCAATCAGTCTCGAACACAGTATTAAACTATAAGTACTACTTCGTTTCCTCCTATTTTAAGTGCTCAAATATATTCTGGCATTCACTCTACAGATGACTTTAAAATTTTTAAAATATAGGAAAACCAGACATTTAGTAAGCCTTCTTTAGAGCTGTGAAGCAGAGTTTCTTTTTGTGAGGCAAGTATTGGGAAAGACTACCACCATTCTCCACTTTAAGCTCATAGTATAATGATGGCATTATTCTGGAATGCTGAAATGATTCTATGGGCATTGGGCAGGTACTTCAAAGTTACAGCTTTCTAATTTATGATGAAGGCCAGCAAAGTCCTTTATTAGGAAATATGAGGGCTTTTGCAGTGAGTTTCACAAGCCATCCTACTGCTCCCCTCCCCTATCCTCAAGTATATTGAGCTGGGTAAATTGCCTACAACTTGAAACGGAGGTCCAAATCAACTTCAGTTGGAAATCTTATCTGGATAAGGCTCTCTTAGGAGAACTCCCATTCTTCACATTTCGAGTCAAGTTAGAAATACTGAGCATAGGAGTTTGCAGCATCTTCTGGTCAACATCATGCTCAGAAATGGTTTATGTAAATGCTTGAGGAAAAAAGAATAGACATTGTACAATTTCATTGTACAAAGTCCTCTCTTCCTCTCTTTAAAAGGAGGAAGGCTCTGCTGCTGCCTATTTCCTCCACTGATAGCAGTGATTCTTTGAGCAGTACATGTTTTTTCAAGGGCTAATTTGATGTCACTTTGCCTGCGTCGTCTTGGGACTTTGGAGAAAAAGCTTAAAATATGACTGAAAGAACAGCCAGAGATGCCATACACTGCCTCCACAAAAACCCAAAGAAAAGAAAGAGAACATGAGAACATATGCTTCAAACACAATTTATATAATCTCTTGACTAAAAATTAGCTTCAAAATCAACTTTGCAGGGGCCAATTGTAATGCATGCTGGATAGGACAGGGCCTGTCTAGCTTTTAACCAGTTTGAATGCAAAAGCACATACAAAAGAAGATTCAAACAAGGATAATACTTTCCATCAACTCAAATTAGTCATGACGTTATTATTCAAGGGTCAAGGAAAAAGCTTGGAATCCAGTCATAAACATACACACTCAACACTTTATGCATATCTAAACTAATCACTGTTAGAGTTCTATCAATCTGCAGCAGATCCTCTACTATTTGCAATGAGAAGAGAACACCCTTCGGAAGAGTAGGTGGCAGTTTTTCAATCACAAACTATTTCTAGTTTCACCAATTCCTAAAAGAATTTGTTAGGGACATAAGGGATATCTTTTAAACAATGAAAGCCTGATCAGTAGCTTACTTTAAGTAATACCACAATAAAGGAAAAAATACTGTCAAACTGAGTAGTTATTTGATTAATTATTGCCAAATACTTACTAGACAGCACTGTCTTATGGTTGAAAGTCTTGCTCCAAATACTATCCTCTACGTTGTCTTTAACTCCAAACTCATAAACTGTGTTTGGCTTCAGATTGTCCACCACCGTCTCTGTAACTGGGCAAAGCTGAAAAACCCATTTCTTGTCTTTATCCTTTTCTCTGTAGCGAACTGTATAGAACCTGCTCAACAAAATAAAAGGAATAAAAAAAATTCTTCACAAAGAAACTCACCACAACCATTTTTGTTAGGTATTGCTAAAATTACTTCTATCCACCATTGTGTTCTTGTTCTTTCTGGCCCCTTACGGTTACCAAGTATCAGAAAATCCAGCATATCTTCCCTGCAAATGTAGTGCTAGCCCAGTCATCTCCTAGGTATGTATATGCTCCCCATCATACAGACCCTGACATTAGGAGAAATATACAAAGAGGAAAAGAACAGTCTCCCCATATTCACAAACAACCACATGTGTGTGGTTCTGTCCACAAACTGCCAGCTCATTTTGCAAGTAGTTTCTGTGATTCTGACATACGCCAGAACTAGTCAATTGAATCATGAGTCTATTAGTCAGGAAGCCTTGACCAATTTCTCAAAATCTTCTATATCTGTCCAGGGGAAGGTGTTCCCGTCAAAACTAGTCCAAAAATATTCTCAAGGGAAAATCAGTAATAGTTGACATTTATAGAATACATTCCTCATTCAGTGATCCCATTATGCATTGCCCACACCGCAAACAAGAAAGTAAACCAAGCCATTACTTTCAGCAGTTTAAATCAGTAACGTGATGAACGCTAACAGATTATGAAATTAAAAAACATTTCTACAGAAATTGCCCAATTCAATCAAGCAGCACCACCCTGAAAAAGTATGACTGCAATGCTAACCAGTATAAAACAAGGCAATGCAAATGGTGAGATTCACAGCACAAGAACTCCACTGCCTGCTACAGTCTCATTTTCAATACGCATAATGTTTCACTGCCAGAAGGGGGTGGGGTGTTCTGTTTTTGTAAAAACAAATCTCAGAGAGATCTGGCAACTTTTTATTCCAAATATTACTTAAAATTTTTACACATAACATAAATGAAGCATAGCCATTGTCCATATCCATCTTATGTTTACATCAGCTGAAAAAGGATTAATTCCATCCAATCGTATTTTTCCACATTTCAATAAAGCAAATTAAGGCCATAAAAGAAACACCACTCTAAAACCCCAGGTACATGCCCAAGAATCATTCAGAAGCAAAAGAATAAGAAATTTGGGCTGGGAGACTTAATCCAGGTATGATATAGGAAAAGATATGGAGAGAAAGGAAAGGACCTTAAGAAAACATCCAAAAGAAGTTCTTTAATCAACTGAAAAGGTATCAAGTTGTAAGGTCCAGGTTAAAATGACTTAATGGACCAAATATAATACTCTCAATGCATAAAGCTGCTTTTGCCAGCTACAGAAGAGCACTTCCAGAGTAGAGTGTATGCGAAAGATGACTGCCAAGTACAGGGAAATTCCTACTTCATTATTAAAACGTAACCTAAGACAAGGCAAGTGCCAATCATGGAAAATATTTTCATATACAAAGATTCATTTTGTTTCCACATTTTATCTCATAACTGTCAAATTTGTTTTCTTGGCACCAAAATATAGGTTCTCCTGTTTTAGTTGCTACAATTCAGCTCATTCAGGTATTCTGCCAGGTTACAAAATTAAGATTTATGTTGTTTCACATAACTCTCTTCATTAGCTGTACTGCTTTGCGTTCAAAATGAGCCACAGTCCAACCCAAACCTTGGAAAGGAAAGAATATCCTCTCTCTTCTTATCGATTCCTGTATCAAGTAATAATCTATATCCTTCTGTGATCTACTCAAATTTCCTATGTCAAGCAATCTAAGACCTAACTATCAGTTGGACTGACAAAGAATGTTTTTAACAAGAAATTATTGGCAACATTAAAATGAGGACAATTTCTCCTCCTTTGTCTTCTCAATCCTTTCATACATAACCACACAGACATTAACAGACCAGAAAAGCTTACCTGGAATCTCTGTCACTACCTTGCAAAGGACAGAACAGTAATAAACAAATCCCAGCTGCAACATAAAGGCATCCTGCTGGACCCCATACAGTTATTGGTAAGAGATTTAGAACAGGTATAGATAGAACTATCATCAAAATGTGAATCACAAGTAGAAGTCGTCGCCTTGTTCACAGCTTACCAGAAAGTGGAAATTTCATTTGTTTTCACCTTCATCCTTACATATTCCTATCTTTTTAGTTGAATGAGGTGGAAATAAAGTGATTGTGTGTGATAGAAAGAAAACAGTATACTGAGGCATTTCAGTTATTTAACAGTCTAAACTAATTGCTGCATCTGAAATGAGAAGGAAAAAACCCCATCCAAAACTTCTTCATAACAAATAGGCTTTTAAGTGGCTGCTTCCACTTGCTTTTACTGCAGAAAATGTTCTATTTTTGAATATTGTGTCCACACCTGCAAACTCCTTCTCTGTAACATGAATTAAAATACCGACAAGACTTGCATGTCAAAAAACATCTTTCACTAAAATTCAAAACTACTAAAAAATCGGACAAGATTTTCATAGTTGTGCCAAACTATGCCATTAGAAATAGAAAAATATAGCATAGAAGAAATGTGCTCTCAACGCCAAGATTTCCAAGCCTGTAAAAACTTCACCAAGGGTCTAATTATTTCAGTGGAAACTTGCCACAACGAGTACTAAAAACACTGACTGTAACGACAGAATTTCTCCAATCATTTCAATAAAAAGCAACCAAAATGAAGTTCCAGTTAACAATTCACAAGTCACAGTCATTTGAGTATTAAGACTATCCAAATTGTAACAACATGCACTTTTGGGGAAATTCAATCATCTATTTATAGAGTATGAATTCAGAAACGCCATGTTTTGTCATTAAAGAACGACAACTCATTGTTAAATCAGACCAATAAGCTGCCAGATGCAGCGCAATTTCAGTGCCTGCCTGAGAACATTCTACTGATTAAATTTAGTTGTCATTTTAATTTTTCCCTTTTTCAAACATTCCTTTCAGAAAAAATATCAAACAATCAACTCATATAATTGAAGACACAAGAAAGCAGTAAAATCCAATCACCACTCATGTATATCCAATCCCCTTGTGGCAGTCGCACACACACACAAAATTTGCGCAGCTGGCACACTATGTGTATCAGAAGCTGCAAAACTGCTTCTCCTGGATTGCAAACATTAACAGAAAACGCTCTATAGATTCGCCCCAAAAAATGACTGAAGGCAAGCTGAAGTGGAGTACAACCACAATCACATAGAGGGGAAAGGTACACTACACTGTTTCTCAGATAAAACACTTCCCATTCTCTCCTTTTGAGGTTAGAATATCAAAAACTGACTACATACTGCAGAGCACCAATAGCTACTATGAAAGTAAAAGTAACACACTATTCAAGGAAAGTGTAATTTGAACAGTCTGAGGAATATTGTCCACAGCTGTGACTGCTAGTTTGATGTTTCAGTAAGGAGATGGCACATCCAGTTACACTGAGTGAGAACTTATTTTAATCTGGATTCTCAGCATGTACAAAGACCTGCAATATTTAACTGTTTTCAATTTTGATTCTTTATTTGTTTTGGTGGGCAACATGAAAAGGGTACATTTTATCAGAACCATGTTCACTGAATAGCACTTGTATACCTACTTACAACAAATACTAATCAAAAGATTACAGGGTTCACTTAACTTCTTTTCCAGCTAGCACTCTTAAAACTTTAGAGCTCTTTTGTTAAGCTCCATAAAAATTAATCTCTGCCTCCCTAATAGGCCATGTTTCACTCATTAGAAGATACCTCCAATCAAACCACCACGGGGACTGTAAAGAAATTTTACCTCCTCCCTTTTTACTAGACAACTGAAAGGACAATAAACTCCAACAACTTCAACAGAAGGTGTCATGAGCAGGTGAGGGGTACTGTTCCACTCAGAGTTAATTGCTGTAACAAAGCCACCTGAAAAAAAAATAACCACAGGAAAGAAACAAAGAGCCTACATTCACCAGGACAGTCTCTCTCCATGTGCATTTGTACAACACCATGATACGTTTCATGTTTGCATTCCTGAAACTCTCTCCACATTAAAGAGCTTTAAGTATTCTCTTACAATATTCTGATGTCACTCGCCTCCACCTATGATGGACACAAAATGTGGAATAATGGCAGAAATAAAAGCAGCAAAACCCATCTCATGATTAAAAGGAAGTCACAACAGTATGATATTACTGCATAGGCCAACCACTGTAGTGATTATCATATTTGCCAAGTCTATGTAAAAGACTATCAACCCAACACAAATGAATTTTTCTATCCTTTCTATGTCCGGTTTACATAGTGTTGAGGGTTTTTAAACTTCACAATGCAAGGCAGTTATACCTTTTCTTTCTCAGCTTAGAGCTTGCCTTCTTATTACACAAGAAATCAAAATATGATGACCATTTTAAAGAAGCAGCCCTCAGGGTTTTTGCTTTTGAAATTAAGGAAATCTTGCTCACTGTTAAGAGAAGCAAAATTCTAGGATGAATAGGCAAAACATTAAGTTTTCATATATCAGTATGAATGACACTGGCCAAGAATTCCAGTGCTATTTTTCTAATTGTTAACCACATCTCTTTTCAGCCAGATTCCCAGAAACTGCTTGCACAGTCAAATATTTGGGCACAAACAATTAGATACTGGAAATCTTATAAGGCAGATGGTTTTATGAGATTTTCAGACTAGGTCAGTTTGTATAAATATCATGGGTTTATTTGGAACCAGATCCATACCAAAACTCCAAACAATTTAATCGTAACTATTTCAGTCACAACACTAAACAAACAATTGAGGCTTGGAGATATAAGAACATTCCTGCTCTGTGATTTTGTTTTGTTGTATATAAAAGATTGCACTTTTGTGCACAGGAATGTAGTCAAACCTTTAAAAAAAAAAAAGACGACATACACATTTATTTATTTGTTTATAGTTAGACTTCATTAGAAGTGCAGCATCCATTTAGTATTAGAAAGTAGTAAAAGAAAAATGGTTTGAACTGTGATTTTTCAGATACTGAGTGTTTCACAAATTGGCACATGAAGTTGATTATATTGTTTCCTTTTTGTGGCTAGGTTTACTTTAAAGTAACAGACGCTGACATATATAGAAAGATGGAAAGAGTTACATTGCTGATAGCTACCAGTTAAGTTTGCAGAGCACTTCCTAATTTAGTTTTCACTTTTACATGATCACTAACATTCATTTTTTTTTTCCACTTTTTTTTTTTTAATTTTTTTTTTTTTAGTAGAACGACTGAAATTAATTGAAGAGTTAGGGGTTCTGAAGAATGAGAGGGCGACCACCAACAAATCCTTCCATGTTTAAACAAGCTTTCAACATATACTCCCACAACAGTAACTCAAAAAGCTTATTTGCTACAGTATGTTTTCCTTAAGGAATTCTGCTAAGTTTAAAATACATCTCTAATGTTTGCAACACGAAGTATGATTAAGCTGGCAGCTGTGTAGTGACACAGATTTGTAGACAGGCACAGAAGGAGATGCAGGTGCATATCTTTCTGAATTTAGGGTTTAAAAAACCCCTACTCCTATATGCTGTATATGAGTAAGTATAGATTCTTCTCTGGTTTTTCCTCTTTTTTTTTTTTACTCAAAAGCATCAAACACAAATTAAGTAAAACACAAAATCTGTACTATTTGCAAATATGACATTAAGACATTTAAATCACAGGCAAACAAATTGAGACAATATAAATGTGAATTTGTCAAAGTTCTTAAGTTAGATATATTTAATGAAAAACCCCCCATACCTTCAGGCTTTAAATTTCTATTTCACATGTATCTGAAAGTGCATTTGTTTTTCTATACAATCCGCTCAATACAGTAAACGATACAGTAAAATACAGTATTCTATCTACAAACCTATTTTTTTCTTGCGTAGAAAAAATATTTTCAGTTCCTTCCCCCAATTCCCCTTGCCCAAAGAACTGAAGGTCAAACTCCTCCTATTTTGACCCCCTGCTCCACTTTGGGATCCATGGAGCTGTTCTAACCAAAGGAAAGGCCAAGAAAAGTCTACACAATAGTCCATACTCTCTTTTTCAGACCTAAATGGACAGTAAACATAGCCCCAGTATGTTTATTATGACAGCTCTGTCCACTAATGGCTGTTTGAACATTGAAAGGCAGAGAGGAAACAAGCCTCGCTATTCTTGGAAGCATAAGAAGAAGAACTGAACATGACTGCGCAGCAGGTTATCATTGCTTTGCCATGCTCCCTCATCAGCTACCTCACACTGGTGTCAGAATACAGAAGATGTTGAGAAAGGTAACTCCACATTGTTGGTGGAACCCTTCTAGTGTTATGTAGTTTTCATCAGTTACATAAAACTAATCACTTCAGGTTTTTTGTTTGGGTCTTTTTGTTTTCTTCTGCAGTCTGGTGCTAAAGCTCTGACCAGAGATGATAGCCACTTCAAGGAGGCTTTAAAATTTGACCTTGCAAAGAACTTTGGTCCACACAAATGGCAGTGATTATATTTGCTTCCACAAGGAATTAAGGTTTGGGGTTATCTTGCAGGAAATATGTAGCACTCTGTTGACTTATGCCCTTAGACTCTAGAGAGTTAAGCAACAGAAATGATGGTTTGCTAAAAAATGGCACAGGAATCTTATTCTTCGCTGGATTTTCTGAAAAAGCACTTCCTAGGTACAGAGGAACACTATGTGCCCCCAATAAGCAAGCAATAATTTCACTAAAGCAATAAAAGAGATACCAATACTTTTGGAGAATGTAGCACCTCTTATTCAAAACTCATTTGCTCACAAACCCAGATATTCTAAGGAATATCCCACTGAGGTCAGACTCACACTAGGGAAAATCTTGGCCAACAGATCCATGCTGTTCCATATGGTTTTCATCTTCTGAGACAGTAACATATTCAACTAACTTCTATTACGCAACATTTGTACAAAAGCCTATGTCCATCCGGAGATGGTAAAATCTGAGGCTGAGAACAGTGACTCCATTTCAGGTCATACAGAGTTACAAATCTAAAACTTGGTGGGACATTAACCAACAGAACTGAGTTAAAAGGTCGTAAGTTCCACATACTGCTGATGTCAAAGATAGAAGTTACAGAATCACAGAATGGTAGAGGTTGGAAGGGACCTCTGGAGATCATCTAGTCCAACCCCCCGATAGAGTAGGATCACCTAGAGCAGGTTGCACAGGATCATGTCCAGGTGGGTTTTGAATATCTCGAGAAGGAGACTCCACAACCTCTCTGGGCAGCCTGTTCCAGTGCTCTGCCACCCTCAGAGTGAAAAAGTTTTTCCTCACGTTCAGATGGAACTTCCTTTGTTCCAGTTTGTGCCCATTGCCCCTTGTCCTGTCGCTGGGCACCACTGAAAAGAGTCTGGCCCCATCCTCTTGCCTTTTAGATATTTATAACTGTTGATAAGAGCCCCTCTCAGTCTTCTCTTCTCTAGGCTAAACAGACCCAGCTCTCTCAGCCTTTCCTCATACAAGAGATGTTCCAGTCCCCTAATCATCTTTGTAGCC
>VXBL01009333.1:50739-120445 GCA_013400195.1 Aramus guarauna
ATAAAAAACAAAAAATTCAAAAAACAAAAAAAAATTTTTTTTTTTTTTTTTTTTTTTAGCTTCAGGCTGCCATTCCCTAATCTGAATTAAGGGATTGCTAAAGACTTACTACAGGATGTTGTTAAGGGCAAAGGCCAAAGGTAGAGAAAGGGAAAGATCAAAAGTATTGTGGTTTCAAAAGTATGGGAAAAGATAGAGAAGGGGGACAAAGGAGCTGGTGAATGAAACCGCTGCCAATCAGTACACTTGCCTAGCTAAAGGTGCAGCTTCTGACCTCCTCCAGATCCTCTGGTCCACTAGGCTCGGCTAACATTAGCAATAAGAATTTGCTTTTTTGTTAAGTTATTATGAAACAACATACTCGTGAATTAATGTTCACATTTGGCAACTTGAAAACCATACATCTGCACATTTCTGGGAACTGACCAGATAAGAAACTGCACAGCAAGATCTTTTAGCTAAGCAGTGCTCCAGCACACATCCCTGAATTACACTTTCTAGAAAATGTGTTCAAGGTGGCACTACAATTCTTCCCTATGCAAATCTTCCCTATATGCAAAATTCACCCATCATTATGGTTATTACAAAGCAGGATTGTACAGTGTAAGAGAAGAATGTATTGGCAATCTGGTTCAGGTAAAGGAAAGGCCAAAGCATGGCCCAACTCTGATTTTAGAAACTGAAATTAATTTTGTTCACTCTGTCAGCTAATTGCTGTTCATTCTTACCAAAATTTCCTGTCTCCACCCAATTTTCTGGGTTCCTCCAACAGTATCAACAAATTCAAGGAGGCTGACATGCAATCTTCCTAACCAAGTTAGGAAAAACTAGCACAAGTTTTTCAAGGAAATACTCCTTCTTTACAAGTCACACAGAGTGGACAGATTTAGATAAAGGCTTAAGTCAAGATCAGAACTTTTGGATGGGTCTATTCACCTTATTTATTAGTCTAGCTGAATTTACACTTTGATATCTTTTGACACAGTCTGAATACCTTCCATCACAAATAGTAATATTTCTTACTGTCATCTAAGCTCATAAAATACACTCAGCACAAAAGAAAATACATCTTGTATCCTGATAAAGAGGCATACTTCTTTGAACCAAAAATTTGATGCTGTGTCATCATTGTCATTTACCCTTCACCGTGATTCAAATTCATCCATCTAGCAATACATGAAGCTGTTCAAGAGTTTGTTGCCAGCATGAGCTCATTGTAAGTTTGGGAAATACAACAGAATTTCTTTCTCTTGGTACATGCCCTCTGCAGGCAATTCCCAATTCATGGATAATGTTACGCAAATGCTGGCTTCGTTATTATTTTAGTTGCAAAAGACAGGCAAAACAAATATTTTAAGATAAGAATCACTGCAGCGAGGTGCTGCATATTTTAATGGATGAAATGTAGGCGGATGACACACTTTCTACACAGCTATATATCCCCCTTGGAAATCCTAGGAAAGATCATGTCCTTATTAATGTCTTTTAAAATATATGCACATATACACATGTAATCTCATAAATAAATACATCTGCTGACTTCAAGTTTATTGTTAACAGGGTCATAAGAGGTGTGTGATCTAGCAGAAAATCTGACAATATATTTCATCTTAATCAACAGTAACAGGGTTGGAAATATGGAAGTTATGGGTCTTAGATATATCTATATCTATGTTGCTGTGTATATTGTGCCATCAATTACCAGAAAAAAAAAGCTAGTCATTGCTTCATTTCCCATAATCCCGTTCCAATCAGGGACAGTTATTCCAAACAGAATACCAATTAGCCTGTTCTATTAACAAAACCAGGCATGCAGAGCCAAATGAAGGAAATTTATGCAAGGCACTTCATTCTGCTATGTAGACCTATGCTGTTTGTTAGAAAGGAAAGAGGACATTTTAAAGGATTCATGCATTTTAGGGAGGGAATCATGACTTACATGAAAAGTCTGTACGTTTTCTTACATTGGCCTAATTACTAAATTAATGATTATTTATTTTTCTTTGAGTAGGGCCTACAGTTGATTGCATATCTGTACCATTTTTTACTTAAAAATCTTCACTGAATAGACAACTTTAATACTACTAGGACAAGATCCACTTTTGTCTAGATACAGAGATTCCATTCTTCTGGATCTAGTCACTCTCTCAGGAGATTGTATTCTAAAGCAATGTTCCTTAATCCATTGGAAAAATATACCTTTTAGTAACTAACAAATGCTCTTCAATCTCCATTTCTAATCTTTATATTTTAGCTACCAAACCAATTTAAGATTGTGATCAAAGTCCCTAAATTGACTGGGAAAGGTATTCTCTTTCCATAAGCCACCAAAACTGACAGGAGAGGAGGAAGCACTAAACTGTGTTAGTCTTGGTCTAAATAAGCCATGTCTTTTCAGATTTGGGAATCACTCCCTCCACATCCTGCTCAATAAAAGCCACAACCAACCACTGCTCAGGGCAGCCTGTAAAGTTTCTGCTTTCTGTAAAAGTCAGATAAGCCAAAGCATGAGAGGACCAAGAAGTTCTCAGGGGAATGTGAGTATTTTTGTATAAACCTAGTTGTTCTGATCATGGAAAAATGCGTGGAACCCACTGAAGACCTTTTGCAAAGTGTAGGGTGGCACTTGAATCACCAGATCATGTAGAACATGGAATACACAATTTTTTGGTGTGAAATTTTAAAAATACATTGGTTTAATATGAAGATAGCATACTAGGCCAACTTCATCACACATCAGATGTACTAGGAGTACAAAGATAATATAAGATTTTTCAGTAATAAGGTCTAAGGGGTTTGTCTTTGGAAAGTATCTTGAAAGACAATTTTTACAGTCCCTCTACAATACCTCATTTTTTCAAACATCCACATAAAGTGTGTGCTGAGCTGAGTTCTCTGGCTACCAGAATAAAACCTAACCATTGTTCCTAAAACTAAAAATCATCCTGAAATTCCTTCAGTTTGTGCCAGAAGTCAGTCCCTGAAGCTGTGGGGGGTGCCAGCAATCACCACTGTCTTCTCTTCACCTCTGCCACACAAGCCACTCTAAATAGAGCCAAAGGTGCAACTGTTTCTTGCTTTAGCTCGTGCTCTGTACACACTTTGAAAGTACAATTAAAGATGCAGTTTAACATGGTGTTTAATATTAATGAAGTGGAAAGATCATGTGCTCTTTGCTTCCAAACCCAAATAACAAGTCCACAAAGCATATAATCTAACCCTAAATCTCTTAACTAAAAGCAATAGCTCCAATAAGTGTACTGTTAATTGCCTTAAATAAATGTTTGCGACTAAGTACACATTGCTGTTAGCTTCTTTTATTCCTGTCCTTCCAAAGATGACATTTTCTTAAAGTTGGAAATGCTAGTATTTGTAACTATATTATGTTGCACATTGCATTTTTAGTTACTGGACACTCAGAAGCCACAATCATAGATTCACTATCACTAGGAAACTGATGGACAGCTTGTATTAGCATGAGTGAGTTAAAAATTTGAAGTTATTCTCCTTTAAAATAATTAAAAGGGAAAAGGAGAGTATTTCCCTACACTTGTGCTTTTCCCTCTCCAGAAACACTAGAGAAAATGTGTTCATTTAATTCCAGGCTGTGTGCACTGTGTGATTTCTCATCTTCTGTGTTCATTGCTACAAGATTTTGATTGCTTAATGGTAAACTTTAATGAACATGCAAGTGACTAGCACTGTGATGCACTGCAGAACTAAAGGTGTCTACAGTTTCCAGCCATTAGCTATTAACATTAAAGTTACAAAATACTAAAATCCCATATGTTCTAGATGACGTTCAGCTGTTTTCATATAGTTTCACAAAGCATTAGCTATTAAAGCTAATATTAAATAGGAAGTGCAAATGATCTACACATGACGTTACATTCAGTGCTTTTTCCTCTTTCTGAGAATCTCAGAATACCTGAAAAATAGTAATTTTCCCTGCTCTTGCAATACAGCTATGCAGGTATTACTTATGCCAAATTCACAGTATTCTATAGAAAATCCTGTACACCATTCTTAGTGAACTGATTCAAAACTTACACACTGGATAAATCAGACACAGCTTAAGTGACAGTTATGACCTCAAACACTGGATTGGTGACAGAATTACGGCGAGATCCCAGGAGTATCAGCTCATGAAAAGGAGAGTCAGACTTTGCCACAGTGATCTAATGAAAGTCTCTAATATCTTAATTATTCTATGTCTAACATCTTATTTATTCTTTTTTTATTCTGCAGTTTTCAGCCTGGAGCAGAACCCCGGCACTGCCTTAACTGACCACATCAAAAAGACAGCAACTGTTGCTTCTATACTTATGCATCCTTTCTTCCTCCTTGCTTTACACCAAGATCACTGGCATTACAACGATGAGGGTAACCCAGATTCATTTCAGGCTAGCAAAGATTAAAGAAAGCAACAGGAAGATCCCCAGAGATTGAACAGATTTCTTAAAAGGTCAAATGCTGATAAGTCAATGTTTTAATCATTTATCACACAATTCTAACTAATCCAGTTCTACTATTTTGCTAGCCTGACCATACTGACATAACCTCAAGTCAAAGGGACAGCCAAATTCCCTTCCTCCTCTCTATCCCAGGCAACAGGATACAACATTCTTGATGTGGTTTAATCTCTATAATACAACAGCTCATGGAATTCCATCCGTAACTTCTGACACAGAAGTTACAGGTTACTCTCTAACGTAGAACTGGAATAGGCCCCTGCCAGAAAAGGCATCATTTTGATACAAATGTTTCTAGCAAAGAGAATGAACCACACAGTTCTCAAAATTGTTTCATTGCTTAAAACATGCACATCTCCTTTGTATTCTACTTTACAACTGCAACTTTAGGCAAATCATCTCATTTGATCTGTGATATGGTCAATATAGTTCAATGTCTTAGTACAATGAAAACCCTCAAAACAAATACCAGTAGTAAACTTTTCCAAACAACAAGAACTATTTGTTGTCCTTGAAGGGTCTCCTCATTCCACTTTCCTCTGAAATTCTTCAGGGAGCCTTAAACAAAGAAACCCTGAGCAACAACCCAATAAAAACAAAAATTAAGAAACCCAAAGCTTCATACTCTCCTCTCTTCCCACAATTCATGACAAAAGTTGCATGCAAAGCAAATATGCCTTACCAAGTTCTGTTATGTAGGTTTTTCCTTCCGAAGGTAAAGGAATGTACTGATTAGAGAAGAAGTTGCTTCCATAACCCAGGACAAAACCTTCTAGTTTGGTGTTTTGACTTGGTCTAAGATACCTCATGCAAATGGTGTCATCTGTTGCATTGATCTGAACTTTCAGACTCTGCCTTTTCACTGGGGAAAAAGTAAAAAAAGAGAAGATTAGAATGTCTTATCCTGTAATCATATATTCAGTAATAGAATATGACTATATAACAATGTAGGGCTGTTTAATTTGCTAGTCGCAAGCAACTGAACAATTCCTTAAAGGTGGGGTCTCCTGGAAACTAAGTAAAAAGTAAACTAACAGTCATGTAAAGCTGTGGTTTCCAACAAGTCTGTTCTGTTGTTCCATCATTAGTTTAGTACTATCATTAGCTGTAACATCTTCTACAATTACAGTAGTAGAAAAGTGCTTGAAGTAACTGGAAAAAATGCAAGGATTTTTTCCTTTAATTATGAAATTTATAGTAGTATTAGCCATCTATAGGACCCATACGTGAAAACCTCTGCAAGTTTGATTTTCTGGTTTGTTCGTTAGTAAAAAATATGAAGTTTTAACATTGAGGTAATCACACTGCAAAATTAGGGTAGAGAATAAATAGTAACTAGATGCAAATAAAGATACTACAACTTTTTTCTTTTTTGTTTTTGGGTTTGATTATTTTCTCTTTTTTTCCCTACGTGGGCTGGAAATGTTATTTTCTAGTTGGAATTACACCAGGACACCTAACCAACATATATACTTTACTCAAAATTAACAAGAAACTACTGTTAAACATTAGTTTTTATGCTTTTCAGGGGAGCAGCACATAAAGCAAGAAATATCATGTATATCCATCTATTACAAATAAACTTTTAACAACACAGAATGACTTCGTAACAGAATACTCAACTTTTTAGGCTTTGTCTTCTCTTGGTGGGATAAGGGAGGATTGGCTTTTCCTCTTTTGATACTTACAATTTTAATATTACATTGTTACTGTTAGCCTTATATTTTCAGAACCATTGAATGTCAATGTGTAAAAAAATAAAAAGTTACTTTTCTCCAAACTTACAACACTGGCACAAGAATAGTATATTTTGGGTTATTATTTCTCTTCTCATTCTTGAAATATAGAATTTATTCCCAACAGATTTCAGGCATCTCTCCAATCATGAGGGCCAAAATTAACTTTTCGCGAAAAACCACAAATTTGCACAAAATTATTTTACTTCAGGACCTACATCCTGAAGAAAAGCAATGAAAGATGTATGACTTGTCATTAAATAAGAGGGTAGAGCAATACTGCACTTCCTTTTCTTTCTTTCTCTCCCGCACTAACCCCCCCCCCCCCCCCTTTTTTTTTTTCTCTCTCTCTCTCTGAAGAGTTGCAGACTGATATTCCAAGTTTCTTTAGACAAGTACATTTTGATATATTGATTCTCCGGTATCACCCCAGCCTAGCCTCCTCTTTTTTTGGAGAAATTCTAATGACTAGAGTTGCTGAGAGGCCACAGTCCCCAATCTGTGAAGATGATTTAGTAGTACTGTTGAGCACCTGCAGTTGTCTGCACACTGTATGCAAAAACCTAAGCCAAACACTTCATGCCTCTTCCCTTTATAGAAAGAAGCATACAAGTTAAACTGATGGAAAACATGTGCCTCTGATGAGACCTTTCCTTTATCTAAAGACTGATCAAGTAAAAGCAGTCAGCCAGGAAACCATCACAATTTTCCAAAGGCGACTCTGCCAGGTTCCCGAAGACTGCAAGGCTTCTAGAAAACTCAACTCTTTGGTATTTTTGGCAGTGCACCACCACCACAGTGGAAGGGGTGGCAGTGCCTTCCATATCTGGGAAGCATCCCCACCTTCTTTTATTTTCAGTACGTGAAACCACTGCGGGTGTACAATTTTGAATATCGACAAGGCTCCAAATAGCAGAAACCAGGAACAAAACCTGACAGACTTCAAACTCCTCTAATATGCTTCATAAAGACACCAAGTAAAAAGGGTTCCATGCCAAAGTTTAGGATTATTACCTCTGACTGACGGTGAACTAGATTTGTTAAAATTATGTAATCTGCAAAACTCTAACCTAACTTCAGAGAGCTGAGCAGAAATGAAAGCATGGTCTCCTGGTCTCCATTGAATATTCATGTTTAAGAAGAAAGCAAGAAAGCAAATCCCCCATGGCATCGGGGTTGGAAGTAAATGATCTTTAAGGTCCCTTCCAACCCAACCCACAGCATCACAGAGCAGTAGGGGTTGGAAGGGACTTCTGGAGATCGTCTAGTCCAACCCCCTGATAGAGTAGGATCACCTAGAGCAGGTTGCAAAGGATCATGTCCAGGTGGGTTTTGAATATCTCCGGAGAAGGAGACTCCACAACCTCTCTGGGCAGCCTGTTCCAGTGCTCTGCCACCCTCAGAGTAAAGAAGTTTTTCCTCATGTTCAGATGGAACTTCCTATGTTCCAGTTTGTGCCCGTTGCCCCTTGTCCTGTCGCTGGGCACCACTGAAAAGAGTCTGGCCCCATCCTCTTGCCTTTTAGATATTTATAACCGTTGATAAGAGCCCCTCTCAGTCTTCTCTTCTCTAGGCTAAACAGACCCAACTCTCTCAGCCTTTCCTCATACAAGAGATGTTCCAGTCTCCTAACCATCTTTGTAGCCCTCCACTGAACTCTCTCCAGTAGTTCCTTGTCTTTCTTGAATAATTCTATGATTCTTACAGTACTTGACTCAAATATGAGATAATTATTTGATTTACATATTAAAATTCTTAATCAGACCCAAAATTAGATTAAAAAAAAAAAAAAAAATCTTTCTTTTCCTCTCCTCTGAGATCTAGCTATAGGGTCTGCTCCATGTTGCTCTTAATATAACTATCTTCTACCCCTCCTGTAAGCTCCTTGCTTACATTTTCCTTCTCTCCACACAGCAGAAGTTCCCCTAGCTGAGAGGGCTTGGTCAATCTCAGCAAGGGCACTCTTCTCCCCTTCCTCTTCAAGGTGCAGCCTTGCAACCACAAGGCAAGGCAGACAAATGACCTTCTTCACTATTACTTTCCTGCATGTTTTTAAATGAAAATAACTGTGCTAAAGCAACAGAAAAGATGCTACACTTCATATGACTAAACCACATTCCCTTCCATGGACTGTGTATGTTCCAGAAATTGAGGGATGAATTTTAACCAGTAAAACAGTAACTATCAGAGGCTGACCACTTTCTGGACACTTCCAGAAAGATAGAATAGATAGAAGTGGAGCAACCAAGGCCAACCCTTACAAGTTTTTCTATTAGAGGCAACAAAGATTCCCAATTGAAGTTAGAACCTGAGTTTGCTGGGAACTGTAGCTGTTAAGTGAAAGCACTTGGGTTCCAGAAAGGCTACACAGGAGACAAAACCAAAGAACAATGAGGACAGAAGGAACCCAGCAAGCACAGAAAGTGTTCTGTCATGGCAGCACTATCAATGTATGGCAGATCACTCTTTGGATAAATTCTTTGTAGGGAATGACACCTCTCCCCAAACCAGGTCAGTGTGCTAATTAGTCATCAGTCCAGCTCTTCTGCCTGGCCACAGATTAGCACTCCAATATCTTTCCAGGAGCCCCTGCACTCTTCCAACACCTCACATTACAGTATACTTCTTAGCATCATAAATACAAACACAAAAGGCTGTGAAGTTAGTGTCTTTTGTTATAGCTGAGAACACTATAATGAAATAGGTCCCCTTATGAACAAATTCAAGCATTTCCTGAATCTAAAAGGAAAAGGCAGCTTGGTACAGGAGACTGTAAGCCCAACTCTGCAACACTGGTCAGAATTAACAATAAACAAAAAACCCTCCAATGAAACCATAACAAAATGCAACTCATGTTAAAGCCTATGAGGAAGGCCCATGTGGTCACCTGGAATCCTTGGAGCGGACAGGAGGTATACAGGGAGGGCACAGCAGTGCAGATGGGCCTCTGCAGCCAGCCAGGGAGAGCTCAGTGCTATGTACTGTACAGACACTAGGCCAGGCTAGTCAAGAGAGGGGCAGCCTGGTGCACAGTATAGATATAAAGACTTCATATCTATTAGCTTGGTAAATGGAGACTGCTCTCAGGAGCACATTAGGAGCAAAATAGATTTCACTTGTGTTGATCTCACGGTATTTTGAACAACTAACAGAGAAATCAGGCATTCCCATTCTGAGTAATACCTCTATCTTGGCCACCACTCAGATAAACAGTCATTAAACACGATCAAATGGACAAGGCAAGTCACAGGAACTTGACTGCTATGATACTGTGATAACAATGTTCTTGATTTTGAGAAAATAACTTTGTCGTATTATGATTTCAGAATGCCTCTTTTCCTCCATCTCCTTGATGAAAGAATTGAATGATAAAGAAGATGCCCTCTAATTCCAGTGCAAAGAGATTCTGAAAACACCTTACAAACAGAAAAGAACACTTGCAGGCACAGAGCAAGGCAAGGTTGAATTTTCCTAACTCATATTCACTTGTATCAGCTTTTGGCATGTGCTGCTGAAACTCTGGTCTTAAGTACTTGCATTTTTAGAGTAATTCTTTTACATTGAGACCATCTCCAAACAAAAGATTCTGGGACCCATAGCTATGTCTGAAAATCAATCTTTCCCTCCTGGCTTGCCAACAGAAATTCCACGCTGATCTGCATGTATTCTCTTCAACAAAAGTCAACAGATGGCCAAAACCAGCAGGACAAACCACGCATAGCATACCTGAACTAAACCCATTATGTTAAGTGCATCAGATCACTTGCAGTGTTAGAATCACTCTAGGGAAAGGACTCTTTGCCCATAAGGGGAAAGACTTTTAAAGACAGCTTAATGAATCAGCTGCATCACAGGGGAATCAGCCACTGGTAACTCTTCAGAAAGAAGAAAATAGCTGGAAATGGTCTGAAGAATTCAGCTGGGAGCACCATAGTTTGGCTAGTTGGAAAAAATAAGTGGTCACATACAGGCAATGGGAGCCAAGAGCAAACAAACTTTAAAACTTTAGAAAAATTTAACTCTAAATTACCTAACTGAAATTCCCATCTTTAAAATGTGAAAGCAGCTATCGAAAATAATATACAGAGTACTTAGCTGGACACTCGTTCAGGCTTTGAATCTACCAGGAATTATGTAAAGTATCTTCTTTTTCTTATCACTTTAATTAATCATGGAGTAATAGAGGAAGAGAGGGGAGAATTCATAAGTACTGCTAACAACTCTTATTCATACCAGCTAGTTCTAACTGATGGTTCATATTTAGCTACAAGATAAACAGAGAAGTCCAATTTCCAGCTTCTACTTTCATAGCAATAGTTCAGTCAAAGCCCTACAGTTTAGGTCTAACAGCCCCCTAAGAAATCACCACTCCAAAGCAGTCTGAAAAGGCAAAACAGTAAGTACTAAGAATAGATTTATAGAATTCCTTTCCTATTTAATAACTGGAGAGAAGTAAGTAGATAAACAGAAATGGTTCACTGGTCTAGTTGCATTAAAGCAGTATTTGTTCGGCAATTCAGTGTTGAAGACAGTGGGATTTCCAACCTGTAAATGCAAATAAAACCACCTGAGACTTCACCTCCCAAAAGAACAAACAAAAGAATTTTGTTTCAATAACAGAGAATTTAAAGGCTTTTAAATTCTATGTCCCATGCCCTACTGTACCATTACAATATTGTTGGTAACAATAGATGTGGAGTTAGTTAAAACTAACTGCCAGCTGGTTTGATTTTCCTCTGTTCCAAGGAACGTGAGAGAATTTGGGTGATGAGGTGACTGGAATTTGAATTAACTGGTTCTTTTCTGTTTCTACCCAAACCCTAAAATATATCCTGGCCCTGTCAAATAAAGTATCTTCAGCTGAAGAGCACTCTATTTCTCTCTCCAACTTACAAAGATATGTCAACAGCTGGCTGATAATTTATTAACTAATAATTAACACATTCAGAAGTAACCTTGAGGTGCTGATACAGCAACAAACTTCAAGAATGAAGCACAAATGAAAATAAAGTAACCTTTTTTTGTTTGAAATAAATTCATCGTGGCAACTTAAATTTTTTTACATGTTTGCCTGCTTCACGTCACTGCAGGCTCAGCAAAAGCAATACTGGGACAAGATGTTACTTTCTCTTATTTTACTGGTGCACTTTAAGTGTGTATGGTCTCTCGTGATCAAATACAGTCCCATTTTTTGTTTTTATCCATAGAGTGAAAAGCCTTGAACTCTGCCCTACAAAACTAGAGGGTGAATACAGCTGTACTGTATTACAGCAAATTTGGCTTTGTCATCAGAATTCCTTTTGCCTTACATTGAAACTGTTTGTTTTTCACTATTTCAAAGATTTTAGAGGGCATGAAGGAAGACCTAGCATTGCCTCCCAAAGTGCTAGACAAATGAAGCGTGCCTTAAGAAAATATATGAGCACCATATATTTGTGAGAACCACCTCACTTATAACATTCAAATAATTCACAGCAGTGCTTTCATTTTCCAAATCTGGTGCCATGGTACCACCAACCCAGATTTCAATGATAATCTAACACTGTGCAACTTTTAGTTTCGCTATTTTATGTTTTTATATTTACTCTGGCTCCCACACATGGAGACACATTAGTTGTTTGGCTCAAACCCAAATATAGCTTAAAATGGGAAACATTTAAAAATAGTTCTGTTTCTATACAGTAGAATAAACAAGATACACTTGTAAGACAGCCACAACCATATAATCACAGAAGAATAGAATAAAAGTAGATCATCTAGTCCAATGTTATCCAGCGTGTAGATAATGCTCTCAGCCAAATGCTCTGATTCAGCTGGTCCTGTGTGGAGCCAGGAGTTGGACTCAACGATCCTTATGGGTCCCTTCTAACTCGGGATATGCTATGATCCTATGAACCCCCTGCTCAAAGCAGACCCAGTCAGATGAGGTTGCTCAGGGCCATGTCCCGTTGAGTCTTAAACATATCTAAGGACGTAGATTCCGTAACTTCTCTGGGTAACCTCCTCCAGTATTTATCATGCTTGTGGGTTTTTTTGTTTAGTTGTTTGTTTGGTTTTTTTTTAAAAAGAAGTCCTAATATCTAACTGGAATTTCCCATGTTCCAACTTGTGCCCAGTTCCTCTTGTCATATTGCTATGCACTTCTGCAGAAAATCTGTTTGTCTTCTTTGTATACTCCAGTCAGATAGCTGCGGACAATGTTAGATCACCTTTCTCATCACAGATTACATAAAAGACCAACATTCCTAGCAACAAAATCCACATTAATAAATACTCTGAACAATGAAAACAGATGCCATGTAGACCATACCCTTTAAAAGGGCAGCAAAGATCACCTTATTAAGAGAGGGCTAAGCTACAAGCATCGCATATAGTTTTGTCATTTGCAACTTAAGTTTCCCAATTAAATGGGTTTTTTTTCCAAAATATTAGTATGTCTACACTCTGTACACAAGTCTAACATTACCTCAGAAAAATGGGCTGACAGCATGCGACAGTTAACTTTGCAAAACACATACATGCACATGCATCTATGGAAGTAGCCTTACTCATAGCTCTCAACTTACAGGATCTCTCTGCTCAGGCAGCTTCCAAAAAAGATGAACAAAAGCAATGCTATTCTTACCTACGGACCAACATTTACTACACTGAGATGCACTGGCACATTTTAGGGATGAGCAATCAGAAAAGTTTCAGCAGTACAACTCCTGTTCCAGTCCTAACACTCTTCTTGAGTTTCTCTGCCCCCAGGTTATTCACTCTGTTCATTTCAAAGCCAGTCTGTTGGTTCAAGGAAGCAACTGAGGAGCAGAAGCAATCATCTAATTTTGCAATGCTGCTTTTTTCACTTACAAGGACACTGTTTAATACAGAAATGGTAGGGTTTTCTTATTTTGACTATGACGCTTGATACACAGGATGAATAAAGCTTGTTATTTTAAGCCTTATTATCAAGGCTTATTACTTTACTGATAACCAGAAACTAGTAATTGATTCTACCTTATTAAGTTTTGAAGTTAGCACCTCTTTCTGACTCCCACTGTAACTGTGAGGGTGTATGTTACAGCATGGTAAGCACAACCTGTCCTATGACTTGCAGCAATTTCAAAAAGAAAAGACATCACAAAGAAAAATCCAGACAATATAAATTCCTTCCAACTTCTGATGTCTAGTAAGACAGTTGGATGCCTCTGGGGAGGATCTATGTGTTAAAAAGGAAACCACCTTGTGTCAGCCAACAGGAAATACAGAATTTTGATTAAGTCTCTCTGGGAAATAAACTAGAACAAGTGGTGGCAAGCTAACTTCAAGGAAAAAAAAAATAAATCTTATTTTCATGTAACCCTCCATACTGTATTTTCTACCTTCTCTTGATTCCGGAAGAAATTTTTCCACACAGTATAGCTACAACACAAACACTTGGTCCATTTACACATTTTCAGAAACTGCATTTAATGGCCACATTTGTCAGGTGGACATTCTGCCATCAGTTGTCTTGTGATATAAAAATAATCTGTTGGAATTCCAACTTCACTACTTGCCCGACTCAGAAGAAAGATGCTTTCAAGCAATTTTCAAATAAATTCTTTCTTGTCTATGCTTTTAAAATACTTCTATTTGAAAGATGGCAACTACTTTTAGTTTTATCAACATTCTTAACAGGCTGCACACAGCAATAAAATAGCATAAATTATAATTCCTTTCTGTACTTCTGTCACTTCATGGGGCGATTTTGGAAATTTCATTTATAACACAAATTCACCACAAAAGGAGTACAAATATCTGAAATATCCCGTAGGAAAACTTCCTCAATACTGATGTTTGGCTGAAGGCAGTAACCCACTAAGACCTCCATAGGAAGAGATGTAATGTGAGGGCCAGGGTCAGCCCCATCCCTTCGAGTGCCCTTTCTCACAGCACACTTTCAGGATTACTGAGACTTCTTCCTTCAGTTGCAATGCATATTTAGTTTTACTAATGCTAATCTGAAATATGCTGGGTTTAATGTATATAGACTATATACAAATTTCTCAGACACACATGCTAAAGCAACTCCTTCAAGTGGAACCAAAGATACTACTTTTCAAATCAACAGCACACAGAACACAAACTTTAAATGGACTTTATTTGTCCATGAAAAAACTCCTTGTTAATAAAGCAACCTCAAATCCTTATTTCAATTTAGATTATGGTTCACTTATTTGCACTAGTATAAATCTTGATTTGGATCTGATTTAATTACAATCTCCAGGGCACTGCTCCCCTGGCTTTCGTCTCAGAGCTAGTTGTTTTTTCCAGACTGGCCAGGCATGTCTTTTTCTGAGCTGATGCAACTCCACCTGGACAGAGCTGATGAGACAGTGACTGCATCTTGCCCAGAAGAGCTGGTCTTTCCAACCCTGGCTCCTTCTCCTGTCCAAGGAAACAGGTCCAAGGCAACTCCACCCAGGCTGGGCTACGAATAAAACTGTATCTTGGCCAAAGAACCTGACAGATTCTGCATAAAGATATTCAATAAAGGCATATAGAAGACTGTGAGGAGCAAGAAAAGCCTCCCAAGTTTTCCAGGTATAACTCCCTTTCAAGCCCTCAAAGAGCACCAGCTAATGCAAATACCAAAAGACAAATGTGGTGTTTGGACGTAGCCATGTATAAGGTAGTCATATTTTATACCTCATCAGCTGAATAAAAATATGGACTTTCTTTAATAACAGCTCCTCAGTAGGGAAAGCTCAACAAGATACTAAGAACCTAAGCAGGTGAGGAATGTTCATTGGCAGGCAGTGCTTAGCACTACCACTGCCATTACCTATTCAACAGCAGGCAGTGTGTAGCATCCCCACTCCCTTAATCTACTTCTCATCTACAAATATCAATGCATTTTTGAAGAACCAAAAATCAAAGGCATAATGAAAAACAGTATCTGGAAGGAACTACAACTGCGCTTGCTTCTGAGAGAAGATACCATGCTTTACAGTCTATGATGTTAACATTCATTACTGAATGCACAGATAATCTGCTACATGGATTGATGTCTACCCAGATTGCAGTGAGGCTCTCCCACTGTAGCAGTCATTTTGAAGTCTGTTCCTTGTATGTGATCACTAGGTATTACATCAGAATATATAATTTTGTTCATTTCAGTACATACCTTTTGGATTGATTTGCTGTGTGACTAACTATTCATTTGGGGATCTTTTGAAATACTTTGGGAGGAGTCAGATTTAAAAGAAGAATATGAAATAACTGATGGTAAGAAAGTATCATTTCTACTGTGTTAGAATAAGGCAGCTTTGAATTAATGTTAAAGAAAAAAAAGCCAAGCAGTCTCAAATTGGTATTTGCATATTTTTCTATACCTGTAGAACAAAATAGGTAGTCCTATACTAAAATCTTCCTTCTGTGGTAGGTATTATCTTACTTGCCATACTCCAAGTAGTTGAAAGAGCAAGTCTTTAATCCATTATTCTATAACATTGGCTTAGATGTTTTCATAGCCCATTTTGTTTTACCTCCTTCTCTGATTCAGCACACCATTAATTTTTTAAGGAAAAAAAGTGCTTAAAGATAGCACTAGACAGCTAGCAGGGTTTGCAAGCTATACTAACAGAGTAAATTTGACACCAGCATGTATTTCCAACTCTTAAGTTATAAACTAATCACCACCTTAAGTTGTAAACTAATGTAGAATCACCAAAGTATCTAAGTGTGCTTCAAGAGTGTTGCCTTCTCTATTGTAAATCTGAAGACTGGGCACCCAGTTCTTTTATGCAGTAGTCCTCTTTTCTAAAAAAGATCTCTTATCACTAATAAGCCAGTGCACCTGAACCTTTTCTTTTGCACAGAGTACTATAAAGCAGACCAACTTGATAAAATCCAGGATAAAAAGCAGTCAATGACTAGAGGTACAAAATATGTTACCCAGGAAAAAAGCCTGAATAAATAGGAGTCATCCAGCTCAGAGGAAAAGTACATAGACAGATATGAAGACAGTATCCAAATATATAAAACAAACACACAAAACCCTGAGGGAAAGCAGTATGAGTAAGTTCTGCTCCATATCTGTGGAGAGCATAAGTGACATAAACTGTAGCAAGGAAGATAGTTGGAAAACTGATAGAGGCAGTGAAGATCTGGAACAAACTGCCTCAGGAATAAGCACAAGGAGGTCAAAATGATTTCAAGAAGTCCATTTCAAACCTGTGTTTCTTTGTAGAAATGAGCATTTTTCCACTTCAATGCTACAGGTTTTTCTCCTTCACCTCTAAGTATGCACCATAAAGCCTTAAGAAGGGCTGCCTTCCTCAACACTATGCTTAAATTCCAATATCCTACTTCCTATCTCTAACGTGGATACTGAAAATCCACTAAAGCACAATCTCTTCAGTATATAGATAAGCATAAGAGAACTGCCAGGGAGAGGCAAGATTAATTTGCCATATGAGAACAGACTAATAGCCCACTGCAATTGCTTGAGTAAGAGCAAGAAAGAGCATTCAGAAACCTGCAAGCCGTTCAGACTAACCACAGTCGCCACGAATAGATGGTCACACCTATGCACATGACAAACAATAATGTGATTCGGAACAGCCAGCACAAATTTACCAAGGCCAGACTGTGCCTGGCCAACCCTGCTTCCTTCGGTAATGCTATTACTGGCTTTGCATACAAGGGGAAAGTGGGGAAAGCCATTTACTTTGACTTTAGACACAATTTCCGCAGGTATCCTTCCAGCAAAATGCAAGAAATGCAGACTGCATGTGTAGATTGCAAGGTAGATGGAAAACTGGGCTCGAAGAATAGCAGTCAGTGGTTAAAAGTCCAAAGTCCCCATTGATAGTTGTCCTGGGTTTGGCTAGGATAGACTGAATTTTCACCAGAAGCTGGGATGGGACACAGCCAGGACAGGTGACCCAAACTAGCCAAAAGGAGTATTCCATACCATGTCACATCATGCTCAGTATAAAAGGGGGCTGGTTGGGGATGGGTGGTGTGGCTCCAGGGTTTGTGGCTCCGGACGGTCCAGCTTCAGGATGGTCTGAGCTGTAGGGTCCTTGGCTGAGAAACTGCATTGTGTGTCACCAGTTTTGTGTATTCTGTTAAGTGCTGTTGTTGTTATTTCCTTCTCCCTTTGCTGTCCCAGTAAACTGTCCTTATCTCAACCCATGAGGTTTTGCCTTTGTCTTCCCATTCTCCTCCCCCTCCCACCAGGGGAAGGAGGAGGGTGAGCAAGCAGCCACGTGGTGCTCAGCTGCCAACTGGAGGTAAACCACAACAATAGTCTTTCTGGTTCTCAAGCAATATCCACAGAAATTCCTAAACTCATTTCAGTGAGGGAAAATGTTTTGTGATTTGTGTACACATGGGAAAGACCTTGGCTTGGGCAAATAAAAGAAGATGAGTTGTACATAATGATCTGCTTTCAAACTGAAGGGAGACAAACTAGATTGAGACACACATTCAGAAATAGGTACCCATCAAGCTACCTTCCTAAATCATCTTTCCAGATGGCAGTGCAATTAGTGAGACAGACACTGCTGCAATCCTGATGCATCAGTGAGTTCGAATGGTTTGTTCCTCTGTCAAGATTTAATATTTAAGTAAACACACCCATGCCCATTTTGGGAGAATGGCAGTCCAGTCTGCAGTTCAGTTCACAGGTTCTCAAAAGATCAAATAAAAGGTATCTAAAATAAGACATTCTTGAACAGAAACCAGTATTTCATCAGAATGTAATGTAATAATTATTTCTAGCAGAAACATCTAGAAACAGAGAAGTACAATCTGCCCATCATATTGAGATTGCATATGTTGGGACCATGCCCATGACAGCACAAGACATTCAACAATTCTTGCAAGTTTGTAAGAATGTACTTAGTACCTTACTATTGTCTAATGGGATTTAATTTCTGTTTATAAATCCCCCATTATGCTGTGTAAAGTTGAAACAGGCCTCTTTAAAGTTATATGCATCAAAAGATGAAAATCAAATGGGATCATCCCTCCTCTGAAGTCATGATGGCTTTTCACTTCCAACATTGCAACCATCATATGATCATGCAAAGTATCTGAGTTCTCTACTCAAAATCTTCTTCTAACATTGAAGACATACAGGACTTCCAATAGTGCAAGGACTAATAGCTTTGGATGCGCACTTGGCAATGATGCTTGCAATATTTGTGTTTTGACTTTGGAATAAGTTCCCCACTTTTCAGAGGCAGACAGCTGATAAAGCAATTAAATATTGGAAGCATGCATAAGAATTCTGAGGTGTTGCTGTACATCGTGGGCTAAACTCAGAAAGCAAAAGCAAACTTCATCAGTTAATAAAACCAGTAATCAAATATGAAATGCTGTTGTGCTTTGAGAACTGCAATTTGGTCTTCTCTAGGCCTTCAAGTCTATCAGCAAAGCTTTTAACCAGTTATTCCCTTTCTGTTTATAAATTTACAGGCACAAACCAAAAAAAAAAATAATAAAAAATTAAAAATTGCTCAGTGTTTCCAACAGAGCAGTCAAAATAAAGTGGTTTCATTTATGCTCTTGGTCTCCAACCCGAACATTCTCACAGATGTCTGTATCCAGCAAGTCTCATAGACAAGTCCTCTAAGGGTTGATTCCAACTGCATATAGTTTTTCCAGCTGGAAAATTTATCTCATCTTGCACCAGTAGATGAGATGGATCTCAAGACTGATGACCTGGCTTCGTATTTAAAAAAAAAAAAAAAAAAAGATTAAGAAAAATCACAGATGTCCCTGTTTATCATCTTCCATATTGTTCCACATTCTGAGTTTGCAGACATCTAAGGAAAGCTTCTACAGTTCCAGAAAATGTCTGAAGAAAGAAGCAACAGACTTCCAGTAAATCTTTAAATCAAGAAGGTGAAAACAGAAATCCCTAATAAGATAAATACTTTATGATTTTAGGAAGTAATATCCAATTCCAAGAATTGGCAGAAATTTTTTTCAGTACTATAAATGCCTTGTGAGGCAGAGGCATTGTTAATTCATCTTAAGAAAACTAAAATATGAAGCAAATTGTTCTAAATCAATGGATTAGAGAAAAAAAGGAAAACAGAGTAAGCATACAACATGTAAAATAAAAGCTATGGGTATGATTAAGGGAGTACTAAGTCACAAATACCTATTTTTGCTACTATAAAGTGTTTCATCTGTTCTCTCACCTATTTTCCTTCCTACCCAGGATACGGCAGACAATATAGAGTTCACATTCTCTATTTCCAAATCGTATATCCATTACATCAGCTGCTACATTTTCACCACACTGCCTTTTATCTACAGAGACGAACAAAAGCAGCAAGGAATAACTCATCTTTTTATGTCCATATTTACATCTGTTTTTTTTTCCCTCCACCCAATGTTTTATTGAAAGAAAATGCCAATAAAGAAAACACTGTCAGGTACACAAATGGAAGGATAGGGGCATGTACACCTATGCATAGACCCATCACAGCTAGGCCATCTGTTATGACTGATACTGCATTTTTTACTTGTACTTCACTCAGGCATGTATCCAATTGTTCATGGAGAATTTATGGTATCTAGAAAGTTACGTGTCCCTCATCACTGATCTTGTAACCCAGTGTGCAGTAGATGACGTTAATTCCCAAGGAATGTTCTCTGACTTAAGAGTATATAAAGTACATAAATATTACATCATGACTTCACACAATTTTAAAATGAGATGGGTTGGGGGTTTTTTTGCTTAATATTATGAGCAAATTTACACTCCCTTCAAATAAGTATACTAATAGCATATGATGTCCATTGGTAATTTCTGTAACTATTTTTGAGTGGAAAGGGAACACAATAAACATGTTACATTATTGAGAAACGTTGCTTTCTAAGAATTCATTACTGCACATTAACAACGTATGAATGCTTTTATCAACTGTAATTTGACCATCTTAACTAAAACTGAGGAGTATGGGGGGATTGATACAAGCCTGGAAGACTGAAACAAATACTTTTGACGCAATGCATCTACCAAAAATTAGCTCAATCCCACAACAATTTTGTATGCACGTGCCTCTGTGTGCTAGAAAGTCTGTGAGAAATCACCCTCATGACTTGCTTACTTGCCTGCAGGTTTAGTCCAAATGTTCCATTAGAGAAAAAATAAAAATGAAAAAATCATAAAATCTGTCCAAAATTTAAAACAAGTTCTTTAGCTCAAAAACTTTCCATAATTAGTGTTTCAATCCTTTAAAAATCTTATTTATGATGTATATACAAAGTCTTGATAAACAGACAACATAAAATTAACTATTATACCACCACCAACTAAGTCACAGCAGATTTATTGCCTAGTAAAGAGCGCTGAATAATCAACATGAGCAGGAAGACATTTTTATTAGAACTGCCAGATTTTGCCTTCCTCATAACTAAACCAAAAGGCAGGAAGAAATACTGAAGAGCTGCAGTATTTATGCTTATGATTTTGTCACAGCATAGCTAGAAGCTGGTTCTCATCAGTATGGGAGCAAATAACAGACTACCAGTGCAGAGCAATTTCATGTTCACAATGGCAAATAGCTGTTAATAAGCATTAGGACAAAGGAGGGAGACCTACTGATTCCAGCTAAACGTGTGACCCCCTCATTTTACATGAGACAGCTCTCCATCAAACTAAGAGAATTCATGGTACTCAAACCTGACTGCAGCCATTTCCCTAACCGTGTAACAAGCTATGCTTCAGCGTACACTGTGCTATAAATAAAAACTATGTCCCACCATTTAATCCAACCACTTCAATGTTTGTGTGAGCCAGAGATAATGGAACTCTGCCAAAATTTCCAGGTCAGGCAATAGAGTTTTCTTCCTATTATTTGTATCCCAAAGCTCAATTTCTTACCAACTTTCAGACTACCGTGCCCATTCTTTTATTTTCAGCATATATTTATGCATGTTGTACAGATACACTGAGAATTAAAAAGAAAAGTGGTAAGGTCTGAAAGTCTTGCATTTTTCTCATTGTGCATTTTTCTTATTCATGTATAGGCATGAACTGTGGTAATGAGGAAATCAAAACTGCCAGAAAATGTGTTCACTTCGAAGTCAGAAAACAACCTTCTGGGACATTTCAAGTTTACATATTTGTATTTTTGAACCAACCACAATTTTGTGTGTTCTAAAATGATTCCAGACTTCTACATCACAGAAAGAAAAATTAAAGTGAATAATTAATATAAAGCAGAGGCAAGCAGTTGACAAAAAGAGAAAAGACTTTTCCCTATGCAAGTTAAAAAATGTTATCCCACATACACTGCCAGTCCTCTAAAACTGGCCAGGTTCCAAAAGTATTAATTATGTAAACTCATATCAAGCACTCTGTGGCCATTTATAGATTCATAAACTAATGCCACAATTGCTGGTGATAGGAAAAAATATTACAATCTCTTACTGCTTTATTAAATCCTGCTTTTCCTGAACAGATTTCAAGAATAATGCAAAAAATTAGAACCATACAAAAATGCAGAAATAACCCTACAAAACAAATTCCCTCACACTTTGAGAATCCATTTTGCCATTGCCTCTCTGGCTTGAATGATAGCACTGAATTACAATCCCTTATTAAGTACAGACAGTAACACTCTAATGTTAGCACATCTCACACAAAAAAATAAATAAAAATCAGATTTACACACAGAGGTTTAGGTACTTCATTATGCTTGGTTTTATTGAAGTGGATTTATTCACATGGAGCCCTGCTGCCTTGACATGTTTGTTCAAAGTAAATAGGATTTGCATAAAAACAATGGCTACAATTAGCCTAAGAAAAAAATCGTGGATTCACTTGCCTCATTTGTTTTTCTTCCAGAAAACACTCTAAAGAATGTCAAATCATTACAGAGTGATGGATCTCCACAACAACTCTACAATATTTCACAAAACAGAGGTTAGATTTTGTCTACCAATCTCTGAACAAGTGCAGCAAATGCTCCCCTCCAGACTGGGAGAAGACTAGCTGTCTTGCAATGTAAAAAAAAAAAAAAAAAAAAGCAGCTTTCCCTACCTCCCTGCCTTTAGATCTAGTATCTCCAGCAGCTAGTGTCTCACCTCTTTACCAGCATTTTATTCAGCAACTCTGAAGTGGTAAAGACTCTGGGTTGATATTCTTAACATGACCATCCTTATGTAAACTCACCTGGATATCTGCACATTCTGAGGACATCACTTTGGTTAAGCGATGAGTGCAAAACCATTTAATTCTGGTGACCACTGCGATTACAATCACAACTTTATCAACAGTAGAAATTTTCTTGGTGGTTCAAAGCTTGACCTGTTTTTTCTTCACCTTGACATAACACACACTGGTTTGCTCAAGCGGGGAGGCTTAAGTTTGATTTAGCCAGAGTATAATAGCACACGATTGGTACATTTTGAAGGACAGCTGTGCTGGGCAAGTTGGCCCAGGCCTTGGCCACACAAGGGTTTGATTCATGATGCTGCCAGTAGTCATTTTCATGAACACTATCCTCACAACAAAATAAGACAAATATATATTTCATAAAGCAAACTTGTACTACATACACGTTGGCCTGTATTGTAGAAAAACCAATTTCTACCTAAGGACATTTGAATTATGGCCTGACAGGCGAGCTCGAGTGGCATCTGGCCTGCTTCTGGCTGCTCTCTTCCACTTGGGAGCAGACTACAGACTGGGCTGTTTTGCTAATGGCACCTATTTTAGGCCATTGCCTTTGCACAACAGTAATACCTGCCTCTCCTCACACCAAGATTTAATGTGACATCACTGCACAATCCATGCCAGTAAGTGTCACCTCCTGCAAAAGGCAGTAGTCAAGAACACTCCTGCTTACCAACAATTTCAAGTCTGCGCTTGAATTTCCCCAAGGAAAAGAAATCCACCAGGAGCTGTATGAACATTTCTGACTATGGCAGGTCACTGCTAGCCATTTTTATTTTCCCCTGGAGCAAACAAGGCTTTCTGTTTGTACATGTAATGTGTAGTACACACCTGGTAAGCCCAAACACTCCAGAGAAGCCTCAGACCCATGGACCATTCACAATACCACCAGTCAATAAATATACAGACTATACTATTCATATGCAGTAGGTCTGGCCAAAGAACAGCACCAGGATTTAGCCTATAGCTCTCCCCTCAAATGAGTTATGTAGCTTGTCCTGCTGGAATGGCTAGATACAAAAGATTATATGGAGGAGGACTGAAAAATAATATTCAGAGATACTTGGGAACATTAAAATTAAAATGAAGAGGTGGAAGGCTATAAAGATTACCCAGCAGTGAGATCATTTGAGAGGCATTCATATGCTATGGAATTTAATCCTGGCAGAGTCCACCCATATGTATCATCACACTATCACACCACTGCCTGTGCCAGTATAAAAATGGAATTCTGGTATTACAGATTATCTTTGAACTCAGAAGCCTGACGCTCAATTCTGGGTTTTGATATGTTTTTGTGTGATCCTAGGACACAACTGCCTGCATGATAAGATAACTTTGATTAAATGGGATGCTATCATGGCAACATTCTTATGGGTTGTTTTCATTTTCAGCAAAGAATGAGCCAAATTTGCTGTGACAGATCTACCAACTGAAAACTCTAGCCACTCAATTATACCAGATAAAGGATCCCTTTGAAATTTCTCATAGGATTTCATTGTTATTTATGTGCCATTAAAAATAAGTATTTCACACAAATCAAATTAATTTTGCACTTCTCCTTCCAGGCACACAAAAAAATGAAGTTCAATAGTTTAGTCCAAACTGGCCCTTCCTCATTAGAGTATGTTTTTTAAAGGTTAGCGCGTTGGGGATTTTGAAAAATAGTTCCCAGAAAGATGTTTTGTAAGCCATGGAGAAAGTAATATATAAACCACATGTCATTTCACTCTTTTTGTGATATTTTGATATGTCAGCTTCACTATATGTTAAAAAAAAAAAAAAAAAAAAGCCACAAACAAACAACAAAAGCCTCAACAACTTTCAAGCGACTTTTCCCAGTTATCCTACAGCTACCAAAAGGGAGTGGGGCAGATGGACACAGGATGACACAAATGTTTGAAGATGAAGGTTTGGCTGTTGCAGTATAATGACTGTGATACATTGAAGTAACGCAACATTGTTTTAACTGCTTGACACCAGTAAGTAAAAACACATGCTGAGTTTAACCTCTGGTTAGGAAGCAGTATTACATAACATAGCATAGCCAGTAAATTTAGCTACAAATAAAATTAGTCCATTTCTTTCACAAATGTCAATGGTAAGTTTGGAAGTATACTGTACATACAGCATTGACTCTCAAAGAGATGTCAGTTATAATTACCATAAACAAAAATCTTCTCTTAGCTAGTAATCTACAATATTTTCTAACATTCCTGTATACTTACCAAACAAAAACAAATAAAAAAAACAACAAAAACAAACCCTAAACAGCAACTTAGAGTAAAACTATTATTTTTCTCACTTATCCCTACAATTGCCAATTGTGGAAACAAGAAAGTTTTAGATCTGGTTTTCCCTAGATGAGTCTGTAAATCAGGCTCTTTCACTTGGTCCCATGGGGAATGTCAAGCCTGTACTCTTTTTCCCTAAGAGGGCAGCAACCAGGATGAAGGTGAATTAAAGTTTCCTAAGCCCTTCCTGGAAAGCAGAACAACACAGGGTTGAATCCTGGAAAATAGAACAAGGATGGGCCTGAATTCCAATATACCTGATGACTAATTCAAATAGTAGGAAAACCACAGAGGTCAGAAACATGGGTGAAAAAAAAACAAAACTACACCAGTAAAACATTCAAACTCTTCTTTTTAAAAACTTCATAAAGCTGTAAGTTCAAAAGAAGAGATCAACTCCAAATTCTTTTCAACCCTAACAAAGAGAAACAGAACATGAAGATACACAAAAGCTATCAGAAACAGATTATAGTGAAAAAGCGCATTTCTACACACATCTGTGTTGTAACTGGAAAGTCAACTGGCAAAATCAAAACCATGAAATGCTGTTTTACCAAATATTAAGAACTTGTTCCGCAACTGTTGCCTTCAACATTTGTATCAAGTCCAGTTGGAAAAATGCTAATAAAGCAGTCTACAAGGCAGTACAATCGTGTGTATTATGTCCTGTATTGTTTATTCTTGGTTCTGTGGCTTTTGCTTTTTCATTTCCCTCTCAGACTCAGGATGCTCTGCTTACCAACTCCTTCTCTAAAGACAAGACTTTTTGCCTGTACTCAATTCTTGTCTGGAGTGACAATGCTGCATTCTTCAAGGATGGAATGTTTCTCTTACGCAGAACCATAAAAATTAGAGAAAGTATGACAAGTTATAACTCTGATACCTATGCATTGCAACTGCTTCTACTCATCATTAAAATATTTCAAGTGCAACAGTGTTCAACTGAACAATTATATGTTGGATGGCACTGGCATAGTGGCATAAGGGAAGAGACAAAAATAAGTGGTAAGTATCTAAATGTCTCTTCTTTCTGATAAAAAAAGGCAGGCTTAGAAGCTGGACATCGTTGAAGGAATAGCGGCTCAAACACTTGACAAAAGACCATCCCCAAATCATACCATCATCTTCTGCCCTGCTGTTCTGTGACCCCTCACACAGTCTCCATAAGCACTGACCACAGAATTTTCTTAGCAGCTCATCCCTCAAACAGAACTCACAAAACACAAATATAATTGAAAAAAGGCATTGCCTCTACAGTAAAACACAATACTCACAACCTTCCCTTTCCAATTACGTTGTCTTTAGTTATGTCTGTAAAATCTTAATGTAGAAAGAGTCTGAATTATGACACAGCTTAACTGCCTCATCACTTCTCATTTGCTACACTTCATATGACAAAGAACTACAAGAGAAAGGGCGTTCACCTGTGCTTAGGGCACTACACTGGGACCACATACAAGTAGAGGCGTATTTTCTATACAGGCAAAACTATTATAATGCAGATTACATAGAAGCAGCATAAAGTTTCCACTGGAAATTTTAACTGACATTTCCCTGATTTTTAATCATGTTAGAGCCACTTCCAAATTATTCCTCCAACAGTGCCTTAATTTTTGAAGTCAAAATAATTAAAGAAATAATTTCTTAATAAAGAACACCCTAGGAGAACAGCAACATTTTCTTTGTCATTCTTTGTCAAACACACACTTGTGGAGGTGAAAATATAAAATTGTATGGGAAAAGGGAGTCACATGCATGCGTTCCAGCCTCCTGAACAGCATGCTTGCACACAATCTCTCAAATGGCTCTGGAAGTCACTAACATCCAAAGGGTGCACTGGCTCTGTTCCTCTGCAGCTGCAGGAGGCAAGATGTCCTTTCCACCTTGTATCACCAAAAGGAAATCCCAGTCCATGAGACCAGGGATCAGTGTGTTTCACCTCCTGGAGAAAAGACTTGAGCACTAGAATTCCAAAGCGGTAGTAAGAACAGCAAGATTGACACTGACCACCTGTTCACAGGAGTACCTGCACCACCAGAGAAGTGAGTTTGTTTGGCTAGATTGTTCTCCCTCAAGTTCTGAAATGGATTCCACTGTTCGCGAGAGAGCAGGAGTGACTCTGGAGCCTCAGTTACATAGTTCGTGACTTGAAGAGCACAGGAATTCACTGCAATGTAAGCTTGCTTAGCAGGGCAGAGTAGCCCTCTTAACAGAATGCTACCACTGCATATCATATTTTTAAAATACTTTAAGATTCAAATACACTGCTTATGAAAAAATTCTGTACTCCCTATCAAACAAAAAAGTGTTATAGAAAAAGACAATCCTTTGAACATTTCCAGGTAACAGCTAAGTACTAATACACTTATTTCTTTCAATGCAGTCCAATGTAAATAATAACCCCCTGCAAACAAAAGAATTAGACTGATGTTTCAACACTGCAATGGGAGAATCTTAAAAAGAAACTATTTCATTGAAAAGAAATGAAGTTTCCACCTGCAGCTTTATGTGTTTGGCAAACAGAACTTCACTTCTGCAATGTTATTTTAGGACATGAAAAAAAGCATCCCAGAGTTAATCTCTCACTGACTGCAGTAGATCAGTAGCTTTGTCTGAATTTCACAGTTAATATAAATTTACAGCCGCTGTTCTATGGTAGTGAGCAAGAAGTCCAGTGAAACCCTTTAAAAAGGCAAGCCCTAGAAAAGTTCCTTCCCTCAAAGCAGGCAATATATACAAGGTTCCTCTCTGTTCAACTTAATCCTCTCCTGCTACAATAGTTTACTTGAGATTGCTTTTTTGATAAAACTAAGGTCTTATAGTCTGCTTGACTTGAACAACGGCATGTCTGTTACGCATTGCCCCACTATTAGCAGTATGCAGAAAACTCTACCTTAGTTCCAAAAGATGGNTTAAAAAAGTCTCTTGGGGAGGGGCAGAGGGTGAAAAATCACCTCTTCTCCCCAAAATACTTTTAGGTTCCCCATCTATGAAATAATCTCCTAGGAAGCCCCAAAGTGCTGATTTCTTAATAAACGTTCTCATAAGGAACTAAATCACAGCTTCCTTTCTAAATGTTACTGGTTGCAGGAGGCTGCAGATGTAAAATGCATTACAAAGAACAGTGGACTCAAGCAAGCACTTCTACAAAGTGAGAGCATTATGTGCAGTACAGAAACAGTTGTGAAAGTGCTGTTTTAATGCCAAGGTACTACAAAGTGTTTAACGATTTAGATATAGATATATTCTTCTCATTGTATGCTATGGCTGTTCTTCCTGCAGTAATAAAAGACTAGTAAAATGCCAACGTTACATGGGTCGCATTAGCAAGGAAGGGAAGAGATCCTTGCCAGCTCTGCAAATCTACTGTACTTCCAGACTCCAGGAGAAAGGAATAGTTAAAGAAATATTCACACGGGTTTGGAGGGGCTTTTTCTTCTTGTGGAAATTTTAATAAATCATATTTCTCTCCCTCAAAATGCATACAACCTGACCTACAAAAGTAAATTCCTATTGAACTGTTAAGGATGGATATAAAGGGAAAGTATAAAAGTTCTTTCAAGACAGAACTGAAATCTAACAACAACAACACAGGGTGCTTCTAAGTCACATTTTCTTTAAGATCATAAACCACAAACCTGCACAATGCTCTCTAAATCATTATAAAATCGTTAAATACAGTTTCTTTGTTTCATGGTACTTCTCACTAGAGTCAAAGGTACCATGAAAACATTTGAGCTTGTTTTATTCAAGAGCTTTAAAGTTACTCTCTTGTACCTGGAGCCTGCCCTGTTAACTGATCTTCTGTCATCTTTTCCATTATCTTTCATCGTTCCTAACATGTTGAAAGCAGATTTCCATGGCAAAACACAAGCATTAAAAAAACAAAAAGCCCCACAACAGAAAAACAAACAAAAACCCAGAAAGTTGTCATAGCTACTTGCCTCTTGGCAATTTCTGAGCATTTCCCGGGTTTAGTGCAATATATCCACAGAAAAGGAGAAAGACCAATCTTGACATCATGGTCAGAGACCCAACCTCGCACTGGGAATGATTCTGACAGGTATCACACAAAAGTACTGCAGCTGCATTTAAGTGAACTGTTCTCTCTGTGACAAGAGGCAGCAACACTTTGACACAAGCTTAGTTTACACAGTGGGAGGAGACAGGATGACATCATTCACTCCCACTGGAAAAGGAGGAATTAGCATTAAAAAAAAAATAAAAATTGTATCAGGCTTCCCCTACAATGATTTTCTGGGGTTTGTTACAAGGTCTTTCCACCACTCAGAGTAAGAGATTACCACTTGATTACTTAAATTTCATGCAAATAAAACCAGGAATATCAAAACTTCTATTAACTGAAAACTGATCTGAGAGACATTTTCACTGCTTTATCCAAGAAAGCTGGACTTAAAATGCAAAAATAACATTCACAGTACTCAGAAAACTGTTTGCTATATTGAGCTCTGTATTTTTGCAATCTCAAGATTTTGCTTAAGATTAATTTGGGCTAGATGTGCCTTTCATCCAGGCAAAATAAATACTAGTTTCATTTGACATGGCGTTGACATTATAAACAGGTATCAAATATTTATTCAGCAAAAGATCTGTGTTTGAAGAAAACTGAATGTCTCTTTTTCACTTGTATCTTATTTTGGCAATTTTTGGCAAAATACTTTATGTTTTTCCCTTTCACACATGTCCAGTGAGTCAGTGGGCACAATGCACATTGAAAGCAAATGCATCTCCTTCCAGGGGCTAGATCATCTCACCAGTTACATAACAGTAAATGAAAAAGAATTTCCTTTATTCCATTAAAAGCTGTTTCACTCAATGTTTAAAATGAGTCGACTAAGCACAGAATTTGGTCCTACCCACAACAGAGAAGGTGGAAAGGAAAGGGTGAAGCAGAAGAAAAAGGTTCAACTGAATAAGGAAGAATTTAGTCTCACTATCTGGAAAACGTCCCAAAAGATATTAAATCTAGTCAAGTAAGTAGTGATATGTCTCTCTCCCTTAAAAAAAACAACACAAAAGCAAGAAAACCAACACCCACCTTTCCACACACACCCCCCCTGCAAAAAAGTCCCCAAAAAGAAAATAACCAAAGCAACCACCACCAAAATCAAACATATCCATTGCTTCCAATCTGTAAAGCTCTTCAGCGTGCTCGGTCTTTTCCCACTCCCCACTTGCCTGGACCTCACATCATTCTACTTTCACACAGTGTTCTATAAGCAGACAAAAATCAAAGCATTAGTACATGGGCTGGGTAGAAACAAAGTAGTTTAAAATAAAAGGGTAATACATTAAAGCATACAGGAGGATTTCTTAAAAAAGAGTAGTACTGTATTTAAAAGACCCCATGTACTCCATACTTCCGGAAGAACTTCAAAACAGAAGCTAACAGTAATGTCCTACAGACAAAACTAAGGATTTTCAAGCTCTTCTAATCAGTATGGACAGCACGCAGCTATAACCGAAACAGTTTGACAATGGAAAGGTTTTCCAGCCTAATTCTGACATAAGGAAGCCTTTTTCTGATTCACTCAAATCTGGGAATAGCAAGTTGGAAGTCAGTATTACAGACAGACCCCAAAAAAATCCCCAAACCTCAAGGAACGTTGGGAGGATTCAGATCCTGAGTATGAACACTGCATCAGATAAATGCAACAGGTACAATCTGGATGAGAAGAAAAGATGTTTAAAAGGTCATACAGTTGGACAGGAGTCTCCCAAAACACTGATCACACCTGACAGCAAACGAGTTTCAAATGACAGAAAGCTGGGTATACAGAACAAGTGTGCCATTCTTTTTTTACTTGAAACACTATTTTCAAAAATGCTCCAGAAAGCACGATCTGTTTTTTCCTCTTCAAAATTAAAAATAAGAAATCAATCATTTGATTGAGAGGTCTCTCAGGAGAAGTAACATGAAAAATGACTTCTTGGTCACACAGAGCTGTCTTTGAATTACTGTAGACTCTACTGGTTTGTCCTATGGCACATCCACTCTCCTTTTATAGATCGCACAACACCTGCTTTCATAACCACTTACTTCTCTGCTGCCAGTTACACCTTTCCTCTTCCTCCTGTGCGTTATCCAAACACTTCTTCTTTGTTTGGTACACCACAGAGACATTTAACCTTCCTCTTGAAACCCTGGCAGGCTATCCAAGTCCCTTTCCCTCTAATCATTCCTGTAGGAAACAGCTCTGCTCAGCCCTGAGTTCAAAAACCCACGTCATGATGCCTTTCCTCCTGTCTTATCAAGCATATATGCTTCATCAGGGGCAATTATGGTTTGATAAGCAGATGCAAGTATAAATTTCTGTCAAATATATGCGGAGAGTCCAAAAATCAGTAATATAATACTCTTAGACTTCTCCAGTATTTTCCCCGCATCTACATCATCTATATGGTCGGTGATTTTGTCCACTTATTTTCTTACAGGAGTGACCTTTCCTAAGAAACTCCTGTTAAATGAAAAATGAAAAAAAATACATTAGCTTCTGCTTTCCTCTTTCCTAAATTCCTCTGCTGTTCACTGGATGCTGATCACTGCATTGAAAAACCAAATGAGAGAACAGAGGGGAGTTTCTGGGACTTCAAACACTATCTTGCACTATTGGATGCTTCCATAATCCTGTTGAGGTATCAGATTTCTCCTCTTGTTGGAAGGTTGCTCCACAATCTCCATTTAAACAGAGAGAGCATCTGGTTTCAGTTCACAAATAAAAACTGTATGTCACACATCACAGCAGCAATTATCTAACCCAGGAGTTCCTCAGGTTTTGCTTATCCACACAAACCTGGAATTATATTACCCAGCTATCCTGGTTTCAGCAGGGATAGAGTTAATTTTCTTCCTAGCAGCTGGTATAGTGCTGTGGTTTGGACTTATGGTGAGAATAACGTTGATAGCACACTGATATTTTCAACTGTTGCCAAGCAGTTGAGGACTTTTCAGCTTCTCATACTGCCCTGCCAACAAGAAGGTGGGGGGCACCCAGGAAGCTGGGAGGAGACACAGCCAGGACAGCTGACCTAACCTGGCCAAAGCGATATTCCATATGTCATGTTCCATATATAACCAGTGGGGTGGGGTGGGAGGTGGGGCAGCTCAGTGTCTTGCAAAGCATCAGCTTTGGGTGGTGAGCAATTGTGCTGTTGTTCATCACTTATTTTGCATATTCTTTTATTATTATTATCATCTTCCTTTTCTGTCCTATTAAATTGTCTTTATCTCAACCCATGAGGTTGTTTTTGGGTTTTGGTTGTTTGGGGTTTTTTTTTCTTCCCCTTTTCCATTTTCAATTCTCTCCCCCATCCTACTGGGAGCAGGGGGTAGTGAGCCAACAGCTCTGTGGTTGTTTTAGCTGCCTGCCGGGTTAAACCACGACACCATCCTTTGACCTCTCAGAAGGAAAACATTAAACAAAGATTCAGTTAATGACAGTTTTGTGTTATTATACCTTTAGCATAAAAGGCAAGAAAAACAAGGTAAATGTAGTTACGAAAAGTCTCAAACAGATCAAATTTGTTCAGGAAAAGTCAAAATCTCTTATCCCCTAATGACTCTTCCTCTTCAGCGCCAAATTAATGCTTAAGTAACAAAGTCACATACTCAAAAGTTTACTTGCTTACCTCAACTTTAACTGAGTCTCTCTAGGGTAGATTTCAAAAACAGAGATTCCAACAAGATGGTATCACAGCTAGTCTGGGAGCAGAACAGAGCTTTTCTAGTTCTATTTTAATAGTTCCCAGACCAGCGAGTACAGTGAAAACAAGAGTATGGGAAGGAAAATAAAAAGGGGAGGGGGGGGAAGGAGGGAGGGGAGAGCAGGAGACATGATTTTACATTTTGTTTCCAAATACGAATATGCTTTTGTTGAGATTTGGGCTCAGTTCCAATTCACCTATCATTCCTGATTATTTTGACAAGCAAAAGCCAAGGTGACTCAACTCCTTACTGTTCTAATTTAAAGCAGGAAGAGTGTATAAAGCATAACTTTAAAAAACAAAATCATATCTTTACTCTGAAAAGCACAAAAATGCCGTATTGAGCTCTCTAAGAGTAGGACTTACTTGCAGTAGATTTGGTCTGTCTTTTTTCACAGCATTGCTGGTTGGTACTGTACCTTTCACCAGTGCTGTCAATTATTTGAGAAGTGACTTTGTCTTAAAATATGCTATACAAATTAGAATTATCATTCTCTTGTGTGTGACTCAATTATTGGACTCTCTTTCTTGTAAATGTCATGGAATCTCCTCTAAAGGCCTTCAGGAAAAGAGAGATGCCAAAGAATATTCTTTCAGATGTGTTGCTTAAAAAAGAAAAAGGAGAAAAAAATAAAATCTTTACTGAGAGTCTGCAATTACTTCTTTCCCACTCCCCCGCTCTTACTTTGATGAGCAAACATTTGAACTCTCACGCTATCAAAAATACAGGATCATATTCTATTAGTCAAAAGGTAAAACGTATTTCATTTGATAGCACAAAAATGACAGTCAGTGCATTCTAGTATCTGATCCTAAACTGAGTTCCAGATCTCCAAATGAATGGGATCATAGACAAAGTGAAAGGAGGAAAACTGGTCAAAAGGAACGGACAGAACAGCTGGTTCTTGTGACATTTTGTTACGTAGTTCATCAAACTGTTCCACCACTCACTCATTTGACACTTGTAATTTCAGACAGTGACTCATCTTTACTAACAGGCTGTGCATTTCACCAAAGTTCTGCATGACATTGAGTGAGGTAACAAAAGCATTTATTTAGCTTCTCTATGAATTTTATACTATCTTATTGTTCCCTTTTTAACTCAAATAACCCAATACACTCATCCTGCAGTTTCAACAACATTATCATGACCTACCATATGGAGAAACAGTATGTTTTCAAGTTTTCAACTCCTCCCCAACCTCAATATTTTGTATTATTTTATTTGGGGCTTATTTTGCCTTTTTAAATTATTCCATAATAGTCAGGTCTTGAAAGAATCCAAGGAAGAAGCCTGCACAGTCTCAATAGGCTCCTGCTCCACTGCCTGTCCATCTGCATGGGGAAAACATTTTTCCCTTATAACCAGTCTAAACTTCCCTTTTTTCAACTTGTGCCCGTTTTCTCTCATGCTCCCACTACGCAACACTGTGAGAAGCCTAGCTCCATCTTCTTGGAAACCTCCTTGGAAGCACTGGAAGGGCTGCTGTTAGGTCCCCTGTAGCTGCCTCTTCTCCTGACTAAGAAGTGCCATTCCCTTAGCCTGTTTTCACAGGGCAAGCGCTCCAGCCTCTGAACATCTTGGTTACCCTTCACTGGACTTGCTCAAGTTTATTGATGTCTGTCCTGTATTTGGGGGCAAGGTGAGAGACCAACACCGGATACTATCTAGACACGTGGTCCAACAAACGGTGAGTAGCAGGGGACAATTATTTCCCTCAACCTACTGGCCATTCTCCTCTTCTTAAAGCCCAGGACACTGTTGAACTAACTGCATTGCTGCCAGGGCCCACTGCTGGCTCCTGTGCAGTTCGCTGTCCACCAAGATTCCCAAGTCCTTTTCAGCAGAGCTGCTCCCCAACCAGTCAGTCTCCAGCCTGTATCACTGCCAGGGTTATTCCCACCCAGATACACGACTTTGCAGTTGTCATCATTAACTTCACGAGATTCTCATTAGCCCATTCCTCCAGCCTGCCTATGTCCCTCTAAATGGCAGCCCTGTCCTCAAGAATATCAAGTGGTCATCCCAATTTTGCGCCACCTGAAAACTTGACAAGAGTGTACTCTGTCACCTCCTCCTGGTTACTGACAAAGATGTTAAAAGGACAGGTCCTAAGATAAGCATCTGTGGTACTCATTACCATTATCTAGGTAGCATATGATCCATTAACTACTGTCCTGAGCCCAAGCATCCAACAACTAACTTACCCAACTAGTTGATCACACTCAGTATGAACCATTTAAACAGATGTATACTCCATAAAATACACTGTGAGCTACAATATATATTTAAAAACACTATCAAGAAACCAGCTTCTTTGAGTAAGTACACAATACATTTAATATTTCTTTGAAGGGTTCCTCATCTGAGAGATTTCCCCTTCATTGTCACATCTTAACAGAAATAAATACACCTAACCTCATAAAGCTCCTATAACATAAACCTAGCCTGTCCTTTGAAGCACTATGTAATTATTTAGTACTGAAGACACTGCTTCCCGTGAAGAAAACTACCTTCATCATTTCTACCATCAACACATTTGCCCTACTTCAGATAATTAACACAAATACTCTCTACTACTGGATTACTCTGCAACATTACTTCCAAACATGTTTGGTCTATGCCTCCCCTGCCATCATATCTCTAAATACCTATCACTGTCCGCTTAAACAGAATCTGACTAAGCTGAAATGCAGGCAGAAGCAAAGAGCAAAACATAGAAGGGCATGTGACAGTAATGAGTCTCCAACACAGTAATTGCATGAATCAAAACTATCTCAGTATATATCAATTTTCCTGGCATTACAATGAATTTAGGATAGCCTCAATTATTCTGGATTATAACTTAATTACTCTAAACATCCTTAAAATATGAGCAAAGACTTTAAGCACAAGTTCTATCTTAGACAGACTGCTTTGGAAGATGGGCTTCATAATCCATGCTGTACTGAGCCTCAGTCTTTCAATATTCCATTACAGTCTTCCACCACAGAAGTCAGCCTCTCCTGCTCTCTTTCTGTCTCTCTCCACAGTATGTTCTGATTTGTGAAGATAACGTAAGATCACAGTCTGGATTAGTGAACTCAGATGTGAAGTCTGGAGTCTATTACTACACACCAGGACAGGCTACAAAATGTCTGGTTTTACATTTAGAACATGAATGTTGATGCCACTGGCAATTTCACTGTGAAAAAGAGATGTTCTGTCTTTAGCACAGATCAGCAGGAGCACTCACCTCTGAAGATAATAATGAAGCACTAATGATTGACTGCTCTCTTGTTTGCCAAGTTATGCTACAGGGGGTTTGTACAGGAATGAATACCACGTCATATCACATATCTCTGATACAGATTTAGTTTATTTCAGATTATTGCCATAGGACAAACTACTGTGCCATAAAGAGTGGTACCCCTTCCTCACGGCTCAGTCACATCCTAATCAAGTACTTCTGACTTCCTCACTAAGTCACCTCAAAGAGATGTAACATGCTTCCCTATTTCTCAACGTATCCAAACATTTTCTGTGCCCTATGCCTATAATTCTGGATTGTTCCTTAGCTGCTCTTAACAGAATTCTCCAATTCCCCCCGAACCCCTACCACAAGCACCCTAACACCGTGCACGCGATGCCACTTTCCGACACCAGGGGGAACCCTCGAGACAACTTTTCGCCACCCGAACGTCTTCTAACCTTTGGGGAGCCCGAAACAACCTCTCTAATCAACTAATTAGTTATACACAAAGTCTTTGGAGAGAGCAAGGCAGCAGGTGAGTGAAGTAGCTAGGAGTAGGATACAGCATTTTATTTCAACGTCAAACATGACTGTGCTTCAAAACTGAGGGATGACTAATAACTATCTTGCCAGCTTTTTACACCAAGTTTCCAGCCAGCAAACATCCACAGAGCACATCACAGAGCTGCAAGACCTAGCTCCTGAGGAGGCTGGTAAGCATGCTGAAGCACCAGGAGGAAAATAAGATTTTGAGAGGAGTATGGTTGTATTTGTATGGAGCTGCTCTACGTAAAATAATTCATGCCTCTCAGAAAGGCTAACGAGCCTGGACACGGTGCTACTAATCAAATTGCTCCTCCATGCGGTGCACTACAGCCAGTATACCCACAGACTGCAAGCAGCTACTACCAAAATCTGCAAGTTCTGCTGGTTTGGTTTTTTTTTTGTCTCTGTGTTGCATGATGTCCTCCCAGCACAAGCTCCAATGACAGAATGGAGGATGGAGACTAAACTGGATAAATGTTATTCCTTGTATCAAGGCAATGCAAAAAAAGCATACATGGCCATTGCCTGTGTTCTTTGACTTAAAATAGAAAAAATTATTCTCTCCATGGCTGTCAGCTCAATTCATCACAGAAAAAAAAAAAGAAAAACTTTGAGTTATATACTCTGATGTTAAGTTTCACCTCACTATAGTTGGGACACTGAATTAAATGCAACTCAGTACTCAATCTGGCCCACTCCAGGGACAGCAGGTGCAGCCGTAAGCTGGGGCTATTTCCCTCTCCCCTCCCTTTTCCTACATTAATCATTCAAATATTCTGACAGAAAGCCAGGGGAAGCCCTGGAAATAACTAAAGCAAATAATAAAAGCAAAACATTGTTAACTTTTATGAAGAGCGCTGAAGTCTCAAAGTTAGATGGAGGAAGACAACCAAATTCTTAGTCTTATTAAAAGATACTTATTTTCTTGGCATAAGAAAATTACTTCTTTGGCTAGGATGCAGAGATTTGATGAATGTATGCAAAGACAGGAGGGAAATAATTCATGTTTGTTCCCCTCTCCTTATGAGTCATTTTGGCCTAAAACACATCTTCCAGAAACATTTTGGCTGAATTTGACTACACTAGTTTACAATCAACATCAGCAGGCTTATCTAGTTCAGAATACTGTGAATAACTTTCAAGTGTGGTTGCTTGTCACTACTGCACGCAGAATTTAAACATGTAAAAAACACTATAAACTGTACACTTCATTTTAAGCTGAAAAAGGCAGCTAATAATCAACAGAACTACATTATTTTAAAATACACAGCAAAATTATAAAAATAATTTGTAATGTACATATTCATACTTTTAGTTGTTGTAATTATCCTCTGTACCCAGGGACAAAAAAAGGAAGGTGTATTACAATGAAGATTAAAGTAAAATTGCGCGTGCAATTTATTTGAAGCAAACTAAACCCAGGATTGAATAAACAAGTCTTAAGTGCAGATGTTCTGCACAAAATTATTTGTATGCCAATCTTAGAGCAAGTATTTTACAACTACAACTGCAAGTCTAACCATAACAACTCTAAAACATTACAGTCTAGATAATGATAAAGCACATTATCTGAAGAGGAAAGTGGCTACGTTTCACTCTAAAGATGAACAGAGACTGCACATTTCCAGCAGGTAGCTCTCAAATGCCTGTTGGAAGAGTTCTTTAATGTCAAGAACTGTGCTTGGCTTTAGCAAACAGTGCAGCCCAAAAGAAAGAGCCAAACAGCGCATCAGGCCCAACATTCTCGCTTTATAGACTTCAAGAGAGAAGAGGAATTACTTAATACTAGTCTTACCTAACCTGGTCTCATGGACCAAATGGCCACCAGTGGCTACAGTGGGTTACATGCAGATGCGGACCTTATCTTCCAATTCAGTTCTACCTGAAAATAATCCAGTTTGTTGATGTCATGGAGATGTCTTCGATAGCACAAAACTTAAGTGGGGATGATCAGGAGATTCTCTTTCAAGGCATTCTCCTGATCTCAAATAAGGTATGAATGTATATACATAAAATAGAAATCAGTGTATTACCTAACATGAAAAGTAAATATCACACCGGAGAACACAATCTTTTCTGCAATTCCTAAATTTTAAATGCTATTAACAGCTAAGGAAATTCAGAAGCCTCCCTTCCCCTAAATGAAAAGGTACCATGTTAGATTTCACAATACAAGATAGTTATAATATCACATGCTCAAGAGGAAATCCAATTTGCTGTGTAACACTATTTAATCCTTCATTATGCAATGACTTCACCAAAAAATGTTATTATTGTCAGATGTGATGTGAAAAGCCCTGTTAGGAAGATCAGTACCTAATTCATCTCATAGCATCAATGAAGTCACCAAGTTAAAACTTAACATGTTGTTTGACTTTGAATACCAATGCACTGAATTTACCAGTTTTCCTTAAAAAAATCGTTAGTGTTTGTGAGACCTAGAGTTTGGGAACTGTCTCATAAGATGAGGAGCATGGAAACTGAATTCTGAACTGTTTGCTTATTTAAAAGATTTTTTTTTTTTCATATAAAACTGGATTTTGTTTCATTAAGTACGGTATGTAGAATGTCTTGAACCTGGTTGTACCTCAGCATCTTGAAAAACTATCAAGGAACATAGATATGGTATCCAAAGCTTAAGTTTTCAAGGGCTCAGATCTGTAGAACTTGGGAACTGCTACAGAGACATAGACACAATCTGGAGTACAGCCAGGTGTAATAGTACATTTTGGAAGTCTCTTCTTGTGTACAGGTTTGGGGTTTTTTGAGTGTTGATACTACTATATGTCAAATAACATCAACTTCTGTGTTTCTGTTATGCCAAACACAAGTAAACTCACAGAAGCATGCACCCAAACTCAGAGGTCACTTCAAAACCTCTATCTACCCTCAAAATTACCGTTTCTGTATTTTCAGGTGAGAGATGTCGACAAGACAGAGTAGAACAGATTTGGAGCATTCTTGCATTAAGCACAAAGTGCCAGATGACCCTCAACTATAAATTCTTGTTTAGTAACAAGACAAATACATTATTAGTTCAGTAACAATATTCTGCCAGCTTGCATCAGTCATAAAATGTACAGATATTCTCCAAAAGATTTCCTCTTCCAAAGCATTAATCCTTGGTACCAATGCAGACAAGGTTAAGAAGAACTCTGAGCATCACGTACGTTTTCCTGTGTTGACACCTGCCCACAGTTGCTATCAGTTCACCACAGAGATGTTTGCAGAGGACCCTGAGCTGCTCTCAAATTAAAAAAACAAAACAAAACACTGTAAATGCAAGTCTTCCGAGATAAGATGAATACAACGCAAAAGCATAAAATCCTTGTTGCCAAGGTGCAAGTCATCACATAACTGCATATACAGTTATCCCCTAACAAGTAAATGAGAAGCCTGGAATGCTTCATAGATGCTCAATTACATTTGTTCCAAATAAAAAAAATAGTATTAATAAATTTGCATCAATTAATACTAAAAATATATAAGGTGTGGTTTGTTTGTTTGCAAATAAGCTCTGTATCTGCTACACCAATGAAAGAGCACAAAATGAGTAATACTAGTTGAAGACATATGGACAAAGCATTAGTATATGCCTACTTGCCATTGCATTGATTTTCAATTTTTATCTCACAATTAACAGCAAGAGAGAACATGAACCCAGTTGTGGGGTTTGATTCATTCAAGCACTATCTTTTCCTTCTTTTCCATATTACAAAGAGCTTGCTATACCCTCTCCAGTGGACTGGGGAAAAAAAAAAAAAATCTCTCATTTTATTTTAGTTAAAAGCTACTTACTGGCATACTGTGAGAAAATGCTGCAAAGCCGCTCATTCCACTTGCAGATCAGGTGCAGTAATGGTCCTCAAAGGGATCTAAACTTCCTTTCACTCCTAGTCCTATACCTATGAAATTGGAAACATATTCTGATATCTCATAACCCAATCTTATCTTTATAAGCAGATATTAAACATGCTTTTGCAAAGAGAAGCTTTAAAAAAATAAATTGAAGAACAGAGGAAATTTCCTACTTCGAGTCTAACATCAGATGAACCATCAAAACTTCCAAAGAAAAGAAGATCATTTGCTAAGAAAACTCTTAAGACTATAAAGGCAGAAAAGAATTACAATACTTTTTCTTAGCTTAATTTGATGAAAAAGAGAAAAGGCAGATGTACAAAATAATTGATATTCACAGAAATCATGGTTTGGACAAACAGAATGCTTCCCTGTGGGTGCAAGTTTCCCTAGCCAACTCAGGAAAGTACTCAAAACTTCAAATTCCTAGTGGGACATGTCTGGCCTTTGGATAGTACCAGAACAGCTAAACAGCTTGTATTCCGCTGTGTAATTTATAACAACTCTGAAAATACCAGGAGATTTGGTTTGGAAAATTTGGAACATAAAAGGGCATCGAGAGCTCTCAGATGTCAGCAAATGGACCAGTATATACATGTTACAGACTAACAGTACACACATCAGTTTTACTACTGAACCAAACAAATCATTTAGTAGACGGAAATAAAACTTGTGATCTACTCTACATGTACATAAGCATACCTCTTGTAACAAGCTTTTCCTGTCACAGTGAACTGTTCTGTCATCTGTCACCTCCCCTAAAAATTTGCTTCCAGTTTATAAAATGAGTCAAAGTAGTTAAGGGGAAACCTCCATGGTGCCAGTGGTATCATTAAATGATGTCTGAGCAGTACAAACATGGAGTTAATCTACTGCATCAATTAATTCTTAATCATTCAATTCAAGGTGTTGGCTCAGCCACGGTGAACCAGTGACAAGGGAACATGTGCTGCAAGCGTAGAATGGTCCCAAAAAAAAGGGAAAAACAGCAGAAAGGGAGAAAGGCAATGTCTCAATACTATCGGTGTATGTAGAAACCAAAATTAGCTCAGTCTTGGGTCATAGGCTTCTCTTTTCCCTCCCTTCTTTTCTTCTATAGAAGAACTGAAAAAAGTCAAACATGACATGGACTTTAGTTTGCAGAAATTCCTCAGGCACTGGTTATGGACTTTCCACAGATGTTAGCTGTTTTCAGATGGAAACTACAGTGTCAGACATTATTTTCTCAGAAAAACAGTTTTAAACTCTTTTGATCAGAAGATATTTAGCTCAGTTTCACATGAATCAGGGTGAACAATTTCTACATGGCCCTCTGGGAACAGCATTTGGATGTGAAAAGACAAGAACTCTTCAAGCAACATGGCAATAGAAAAACTATAGGTATCTTCTGTAGTAATAAAGTAGGGGAAGGGAATGGTGGGAAGAAAAGCATGAGGACTACAGGGATTTTCCAAAAGAGCATGTGAGAAAGCAGCCAATAAACTGACAAAGCATACAACATCACTTATTTCCCAAACAGCATTTAGTCTCTAAGGTACAAAAAGGGTTTTTCTAGCTTTCAAAACAACTAACAAAGCTGCCAACTGTTACTCAATGCATCATCAGCTAAGGGGGGTGTGGGGGAGGAGACACACAGAGAAAGAGAGAGCTTTTATCTTCTACAACACCCACCAAAACTGTGAAGTTAAAAGTAAAGACCTCAGGCGTAGGCCAGGGTTCTCTCCTGCAGGGCAGTGCATAACTAGATGAATACTAAAATCAGTACACAAAAATGTACACAAAGCAAGTGCCTTGAGATCTTGGCAGCACAATCTTTTGATGTAAAGATTATAAAGGGGGGAGGGGGGGAAATAGCCTAGGAGTGTTTGTGTTTTAACTTTCTAGTAATTGGACAAGATAAATACAATACCTGGTTGAAGGATGTCATCATACCAGCACACTTACATACTGCCTTAAAAACAACCAATGCTGAAAGAAGTTCCTCAACAAATATATTTAATGGAGATGGATGGTTTGCTATTAACAGTTTAGATGTCCAGTTTTGGTCAAATTACTGTTTGTTATAAACTCACTTCTAAATTGATCTGAAGAGAAGTGTAACTGAAAAATATCTCTCAGATAATCTTAAACACTATAAATACTTATACCATTTACTCTCTAAAATCTTTGTATACAGGAATACACCTTTACACACATAAAAACAGAAGAATGCCATTAAAGGCTTTAGGCAGTTTTCTTCAAAATGTATTCCCAGCAAAAAATAGAATGATCAGATGGTCCATTAACTCTAAATGGAGAAAAGTTTAAAAAAAAAAAAAAGAAAAATTGCTCTGCCCAAGGTTAACTGATGTCCTTTCTGTCCTCCCACAGAAAGGCCTGGTACTATGTAAGATCAAAAGAATCCTGAGGATTAAAACCAAGAACAGGGAGCAAGTTCTGCAGATCCTGTATGAAGAATACTGTTTCTTGCAGCTCCCAGCTGATTACAACATCCTACATCAAAAATTCCACTTAAACTCTGCAAAGTTAAGAGGAGATAAAGATAAATCTTCACATGTTCCTCAGTAAATCTTGTGAGTTTTTTTTCTTTTTTATTTTCTATCATGATCATTTTGTAGAACACCAAGAATGAACAGTACTATAACTTAGTGACATTTAGCCACCACTGTTATTTGCCACCACCTGAACTCTGATTTTGTACATGAGCTTGGTTGTCACAGTTCAGTATTCAGAGCATATCACAGATGAGGAAAGTCACAATCCTGATTGTGACCTTTGAAAAATATCTTTGTAAAAACACACAGGACTTAAGATTCTAAATTAGTCTGAGTCCCATTATACTACAGGCTGCACAAACACAGCAATTGACAGATGCTCCTGCAAACAGTTTATAGGCTGACAGCCTCAAGAGGTAGTCCCCTCCAGTTCTGCAGGACCAGTAAAAAAGAAGCAAAAATCTTCCATAGCCATTTCTTTAGTGGCTTGCAGCTTTTGAGAGAGGAACTTATTCTGCTACTTTTTCAATACAAAACAAACAAAAATGTTTGTTTTCAACAACAAGAAAACCATCAATAATGAGCAGTTTGTAAACAATAAATGCAAAAGGAACTCTCTCATCCACCTGGTTAGGTGAGCACCAAGTTCCTCTTTCTTTTTCATTCACCTTCTCTTTTCCTTATCTAAAAACACAGGAAAAATTCCATTTAGTCACCAACATGTCTCCTACATGTTGTAATTACAGCATTCATTTTATGCTTGCTCTGCTTTACTGACATTATGGCCACAGCAGGTTCGTCCCGTTGTGAAACTTTTTTTACCTTCCTTTTAACCCTGTGATAAAGAACTTTAGAATAGTAGCTGGGTTCTCATAAAATAATTAAAATCAAACTAAACTTTTCTGAGTATTGACTTTGCAGGTTGCCAAACTTTAAAATTATCCAAACCAATTGCAATGAAGATTTCCCTGGTTTAGAACGTAAGGTTTAATTCCCTCTGCCTTCATCCAACAAACAACTATCAAAATACATGCAGTTCTGGCTTTGAAACAACTAAGGCTTTTGCAAAAGATCTCTTCTCCTCTGACCATGCCCAGCTTCATTCCTGTCTGTCATAAAATCCAGGGTAACACATAATGCACAAATATTTATTACTTGAGACACTCAAGGCCAGATGATAAAAATTCACAGCAGTTCAGCCAGTTTTCAATCCACTTCTATTCATTTAACCCATAATTTATCAGGTTGTCTATGAGGATTTCACCGGAGACAGTGTCAAAAGCCTTACTAAAGTTGAGGTAAACATCCACTGCTCTTTTCTCATCTATCAAGCTGATCACCCCATCGTAGAAGGCTATCAGGTGGGTTAAGCATGATTTCCTCTTTGCAAATTCAGGTTGACTACTCCTAATATCCTTCTTGTCCATCATTTATCTGGAAGTGGTTTCCAAGCTTAGTTCCTCCACCACCTTCTGGACTGAGAGGAGGCTCACTGGTCTCCTGTTCCCCAGATCCTCCTTCTTGCCCTTCTGGAAGACAGGAGTGACACTTTCTTCTGACCATCAGGAACATCTCTTGAACACCATGACCTTTCAAAGATATTCAGGAGTGGTCTTGCAATTTCATCAGCCAGCTTCCTCAGCATTCATGGGTTCATTCTGTCAAGTTCCACGGACTTAGGTACATTAAGTCTAAGTGTTCCCTAATCTGATTCTCTTCCACTGAGGTCAAGTCTTCCTTGCTCTCTCTCTTCTTTGCATCTAGGCATGATTTCATCATCAGTTTCATTGTGTTCCTGGTAAATACGTTACCAGCGTTACCACTGTCCTCTTAATATATAAATATATGAAAGCTCATAGGCATTCGGCAATCTCTTCTACTCTCTTATCCAAGATCTTACTTGGGAGATAATTTAAACCCGATTTTCAGGAGAAAGCATCTGCCAAGAGCAGGACTGTTCCCAAGCTAATCCATGGACTGTCGCCACACACAGGTTCAAGTAACCAAAGAGCATTGTTTGAATACATCTGCTGGCCACAGCTTATTTCCAAATCCTGTTTTCAATGGTGCAGGGTTTCTATGCAGTCTTACTGAGCACATGTACAAAATCCAGCATGTTAAGTAAACACCAGAACAGCTGTGTACCTGTTGATCAAATACCTTGAAAAAACACAATATTGAGGAAAGTGGAAGCAGTAGAGTTCTTGGTGTCCAGATCAACCTATAGCTATACACTGCTCTTGGGGGGGAGCGGATAGGACAAAAAAAACAAACCAAACAAGCAACAAAAAAACTCAACCATGATTTGGGATTCCAACAGTACCTAGACAGGACCCTGCCACTCAAAAAACTTTCACTAAAGGCAACTTAGAAAAAAAAAAAATGAATTATGATACAATTACTGCAGTGTTGGAGTCCAGACAAGAAAGGTCACACGCAAGCTGTACCATTGTCTTTTTCTGGCTTTTACTGAAAATTGAAAAGGGCTTGAAATACACAGGAGGTAAGACTATATGATGTAATAGTCTCTTGTTGTCTTAGAGACCATATGACTACCCATAACAACTGTGATATTGTTTATAAATTTTCTGCACACCACTCCTGAAATCCAGTATATATTGTGACTAGGCTAGACAATTGCCAGATATTTTTGTAGGAGATTATATGGACGCATGACTATTATGCTGGCTCCTTACAGAGATCAGAATGAAAGAAGAATGTTAAAAACAAAAAGTAAAAGGTTGTAACCATCTTGAGAAAAATCCGACAGCAAAGAAGGCAAGACAGGGATATCGGAATATTTGCCAGGAAGTGAGCAATTTATTTATACACACCCATTATTACATCCGCTGTTACGCTGCAAGTCACTATTAACGAGTTTTGAGAACACTGATTTTGTCATTGGCTAAGATGATTCCAAACTTTATAAGGTATTCCCAATTTTAAAACTGGTACTCAGTAGCTCTAAAAATCCCTGCATAAGAAAACCCTCAATTGTAAGTTGTGAGGGGTAATAAAACTAATCTGGAACATCAGGAAGTTTACAGAGTGATTCAACAATCCATAATTTTAGAAGGCCAACATTTTAAATGTCAACACCTGCTTTTGTAGTCAGAAACCTGGTACTACAGAGAAAGGCTAGCAGCTATTCTAAGAAAATTAAAAAATAATCAAACAGCAAACATCTCAGCAAATTCAGACTGAGACTTGAAGGACTCTAAAGAATTCTGGAAGTCCTGAAACCAGAAAGAAGCCTTCTGTCTCCATGTTAAACTATTCTAGAAATAATAAGACTAGCACAATCTCATGTCACAATCTACTGACATGTTCCTAAAACAACACTTACAATCAAAACACTTACAACCAATATGCAAAACATCGATTTTGGTATCTCAGATGACTTTATTTTTATCATCAGAAAAAATAATGAGTTCTAAAGGATATGGAGATTCCACTTTTGGAGACTATGGGCCTGGGAACTGTCAACATCAAAGCATTGGGAAAAAAATCCATTTCAAAAACCTACTTAGTAAGTATTAATGTACGTACTCTAATTCCACTACCAATGCCATTTCAGAATTCCTTTCATTCTCAGTGAGAATTAAGCATATCATAAGCATTAACAATGAAGATTTTAATTTGCAATGAATGTACCAAGCCAAAAAGCAAGTGGGAGAAAATGTCCTTATGGAAATATTAAAAGTTTGAGGGTTTTAACTATGTTCTACTCTGCAGCTAGGGTAAGCTAAGTATGTGCGCATGACCACTTATGGTAGTTCACTGATCCTGGTGCAACGAAACCCCTTATAAGGCCTCCACCAAAGTAGGACAACACAGATGTAAAGCAATGTGATTTGAGAGATCTTACATAGCTTATACAATGCAAGATTGACAAAATGAACAGAACACAGTTTTAACATGTGGCTGAAATTATGATGTCAAGAACAAGGTTTCAGAATCGTTCCAGAAACCTGATGAACCATGTTTAAGATTCACTCCAGAAACCAAGAATGCTTATGGAATGCAAAGATCCTGTATAAGAGACAGGTTCTCCTGAACGTTAGGAGAGCTGGGCCAGTGGCATATAAAAATCAAAAGGTCACAAACAAGACTTTAAATCAAAAGGTTTAAACACTTATGGAAGCCACAAGAGAAGATGACGCCACTCTTGGACTTGGGTTGCACGCATGTTCCAATTTTAAAACTTACAGGTGAGTGACTTGTGTAACAGCCACAATAACATACTTTATTCAACACTCATACAGTATTGATGTGGCCTGAGAGAAGTATATGCAAAGTGCAAATTATTTACTACACTACACTGAAAAGCACAAGATCCATAAATACTACCTAGCAAAAGCAAGCTGCAGTCATAAACTATATAGTAAATAAAAGTATTAGAATCAAGGCAACATGCTACAAAACATTAAGATCATGTCCAAATGGGAGAGAAAAACCCAACCAAACAAAAAAAACCCATACACAATAAAACCTCTGAAAATACAAAAACTGTAACACATTTAGTGGTTAAAAAAAAAATCCCCCCCAAAAAACCAACACAGTGGACCAAGCTAAAAGAGAGTTTGAAGAGTAGCTAACAAATGGAGGCAGAACTTCCTTCTTCAAGCGCATGAGGAATAGGAAGCCTGCCAGAAGACTATGTAGGACCAACTGATGATCAAGATAAAAGGAACACTTAGAGAAGATACACCCATTTGCAGCAAAACTAAATGACTTATTTGAATCAGTTTTCACTGGGGACTCCCAACAGCAGCCTTTCTTCATTAAAGAATATGACAAAACATTCTGTAACAAATCAGCAAAATGAAACAATATTCGCCCAAGAGTTCTAAAATGACTTAAGGATGAAAAGGCTGAACTATTAATCGTGGTATGTAGCCAAAACTGCCTTAGTATCTGAATTCAGGAAAGCTCCAAGGAACTACAGGCCTTCAAGGCTGGCTACTGTAAGAGAAAAAAAGTCATGAGGGACTGTAATAAAGCATGGGCAACGCATTACTATGATCTCTCTAGACGGCTGTGAAGAAGCTGACTTGTGGGTAATGGTGATGTGGCTCGTGTGCTTTTACTTCCAGATATCATTCACTAATTCCTTCATTAAGGTTGTTAAGGAACTTGAAACCATGGCATAACATAGGAGATCCTTGAATGGATATTTAAGAGACATGAATCAGAGAGGAGCATTTGAAATGTCTCTTTCTGAACAGGCATCTTTTTCTCACAGCAATCAAAACCAATCAAGGCTGAAGGACGGAAAAATGGTAATGGTCAAGGGGTCAAAGGCAGTGGCTGACTTCAGAAGACAGTGAGGCAATTTTTCCCATGAGAATTTACGTAACAAGTGATTGATCAGTCTATTGCGCAGTTGTAGAGCAACAACAAATTCTTTGGACAAACCTATCTAGCAGTTAAAACTACATAATCAGCAAAAAAATAACTCATGTTTCTTGGTATTAAAACTGATAGTGAGCACTTGCTTAGCAAGAAACTAAGCTACAGGTATGAAGCAGGCAGGGCTGTTAGCTTTTTCTGCAGAGAATCATTACATCCAAGTAACTATGGAGAACAAACAAATGGCAAATATTGAAGACTTTTATGAGACCTGGACACTTACTAAACAGAAGACAGACAACTAAGTTATCTGAAAATAAAGTGCTATGATAATTGCTTGTTTCTAAACACCGGCAAGAACAACCTCTTTGACTTTAGCAGATGAAAAGTCCCCAAATAAAATGCAAGGTTGGGAAGAACAAGTTGTTCAAGTGACAGTAAAACTGACTCAGCACAATCCGCACCCTATATTCCACACCACTGCTGTAAACCTCTCATTTCCTAAAGTCTACCAAAAAGAATCAAATTCATCCCTGTATCCTCTTAACTTTTCAAATAAAGTTAAGAGCTCTCTCATTTGTCCTCCTAAAACCAGCTATGTGAAAGGCAGCACAGTACTGTCACTGTTGCCAAACTACCTGTGCACTGGCTGGCTCAATTCTAGGCATGCCAGGTATCTATTCATTAGGCTAAGTAGTGTAGGTGATTGCTCAGTTCATGCCTACTTTTGGCAAAGGCATTAAGAGTCTTTTCTCACCTCAGTACCTGCTTACTTTCACATAAGCCACTCACAGACTAAGAAATATTTTTATTAGCAAGCAATAACTACAAGTGGTAAATCACATATATGAAATGTATATGGCCAAATTCCCTCTTGAATGAACTTCACTAAACTAATTTCACCCTTCGATACCAGTTTGCCTTTTAAGTAAATGAATCACTTCTAAACCAGAAATAAAAATCCCACTGGGAAAAGGAATCTTTCATCCTTCTTAAATGCTTAGTAACAGAGGTTAAAAAAGACTGAACACAGAAAAATAGCCAGGAATTCCATTTGGGGGAAAAAAAAAAATAGAGCACTAGCAGACACCACGTCTTAATTACACCTGATATAAGACAACAAAACCATACAAAGTGGATACAGAGTTAAGCAGAAAAATCCACAATTCTTGAAAAATATTTTTTATTTCATAAATACCAATTAATTTGACACACACAGCTCCAAGCAGTTTACACTTCCCCCTTCCATCTTTCCTAGTACATTGTGAAACACCAGATCCTATGCTATGGTTACTTCTTCAGGCAAAACACCCCAATGTTCATCATCTGTGAATCTTTTCTTTTGAAGAGGTTATGCTTGTGATTAGCAGAAGCAAAAATGACGGGGCAAAAGGTTTATACATCCCCAGGGATAGGCTCAACTCAGCTTTTCAAGCTTTCCTAACCTCATTCAGCAGGCTTGTGTGACAAACCCACACACCCAATAATTTCTTGAACTAATTATTAGGGGAGGGAGGGACCAAAAAAAAAAAAAAAAAAAAAAAGCCTCTTGAAAAAAATCAGCCCAAAAAAAAAGAGCATTTGACTTCTGTCTAAGTTGACACATTATATTTTACAAGATTCCTAAACTAGCTACATCACATAGCATCATTTATATAATATACAAGATAGCCCAACTAGTGGCAAATACTGCATTTCAAATTATTTTTTGCAAATATTTTTGTGTTTTATAAAACGCTCACAAAAACTACAAACTTCCCCTTCACAGAAAAGATCATCTATTTAATATACCTCATTAAATACATGCCTGCATCAGATTTTTGACTGACACTTATTCACCCTGAGGCCACACAATCATGACAAAATATGGTAATTATTACAGTGCCATATAATACAAGAGATTTAGAATAATCACCATCAACAAGTGGCAAGATGAGAGTTGTCAAAAACAAGGAAACTCATTTTAGAGCACCTGAATATCTTCTTGACTTAAAGAAATTACTAACAACTCCATTGCCAAAAAGCCTAGTGTTGAGAGTTGAAAAAAACCTCCTCCACATTGGCCTGAGATATTGTGGGGTTTTTCCCCAAGCAAGTAAACCAAACCAGATGAAAACCAGGGGAAGCACATTGCATAATGTGCATCTCAACGAATCCTAAAAGGAAGCAACAAAAGTAATTGTGTAGTTGGAAAGCCTGGCCACCCTAATTTGCTTGAAAGGTGCAGGCACTCCACTGACATGCTTTTAAAGTTCAAACACCAAAATGATCTTCATTACACAGACTAAAATTCTGCTGAAGCTTAATAGGAAAGTAGAGGATGAGAAAAGAAAATTCACTTTGTTTTGCTGACATCGCTGCTTGCTTATCTGACTGGTCTGTCACCAAAATCTTGTTTGGTCTAGCATCAAACTCCTCTTCTTGCCACTGAATAAGAACACATATTCAAGAAGTTGACCCAGGTGCAATCTAAAAATTGTATCCACTACCAGATATAAAACTCTGAGAGAAAAGGTATTTTGAAATGGAGAAGAAATTAACATCTCAATTCACATCTGAATAACATTCAAATAGCTTCACGCATATAGAAAGAAATTTTGTTCTTGGTCAAGCGTACAAGAAGCTGCAGTCTTTAAAGAAAATGCTGAAAACAAACTAGCCATTGAGAAGGGCCCATATTTCCACTGCATTTTGTTGACTGCAATTCTGATACACTACAGAACCTTGAATCCTTTTGTTTATTTAATATGAATTATTAATGCTAATTGTACCCAGTTGCACACGGTTATTCTCTCTTTAAATACAGGTAGCAGGATCCAGTTCTTTTTCCTCATCACTGCTGCAGCCACTGGTATAGCCTAAAAATCACAGTGGAGTGTGCCCAAAGGTTTTTCACACCAGTGCTATTAGCAGAAAGCTACAAATCACCATTAATATTTTCTGACAATATCCACAGGTTCAGTCTTGAACTAAGAAGGATCACAATTCAGAGATTAAAACACTGACAACATAATTCCATTGCTATACAACCTCCACATGGGAAGGAAAAAACCTTTTGGCAGAGACCAAGTACTTTCCAGAGTAAAAGTTTCATCGTTTACTTCTCTCCTTTCGACTCTAGGCAGAGTTACCAAGCCTGTTATCCTTGGACAACTGCCTGGTGATTTACTCAGCCTAAGGCAAGCAGGGGGTGCTTCAAAGCTCATCCAGACCCACTTGTGATACCAGAGTAATAGTTTATTTTCTACATAAAGCACAATTGCCTGTTTCTTCAGTTGATTGAGGTTTTTTGTACTTACTGAATCTTTTTCTCTGTCTTCCTCCAGGAGCGCGACTAGAGGAGAAAATATGAAAATCATTTTTTCTGCTGTGGCAGAGAGTCAGTGTTTGACAATATTTGGCATATAGTTCCAAAGTGTCCTCATGTGGACATCGCTTTTACTGGCAAAAGAATACTAGTTAATGCCACATTTTGCTGAATTAGGCTGAGCAGTTGTTCAATGATTTATACTTTTTCCACTGCTACGAGGTTTCAGCAGTCCAACAATGTTCCTAACCCAACTGTCCTTTAAATAAATATGGCTCTCAGTGACAGAAAACAAGTCTGAAGTCAGGCCCAGATCCAGGGTAAAATTTACACCATTTAAAGTCACTTCCTTAAAGAAATGGCAGGACAGAGTGAGTCCTTAATTAACAGAATATGCCTATATCTCCATTTCTGCTTTCAAGCTTTGTTATAATTATTTTATTTTGGGGGCATACAGTAATGATTTCATCACATAAAGTAAGTATTTCCACATTAGAAACATTTTCACTCCTGAAACCTTTTCATTTCACTCCTGAATATTTTAAGTGGATGAGTATTGACAAGTTCCAAAAGAAACAAGATGCTCCCCCTAACTTTGCCCATTATATTTTTCAATGAAAAACACAGGTGCAAAGCTGTGATAGCTTTCTTTTCTGCCTTTAGGTAAAATAGCAGTGAATGCCAAGAGCATCCAGAATACATAAAAATAGCTTGCAGTTTTGCCTGATTTGGCACTGTCTATGACTTGGACAGATACAGTACAAGAAAAAAAAACAACACAGAACAAAAAAAACTAAGGAGTTTGATTTAAGGGTGTCTCATTCTGGAGAGGGGGGTAAAGAAGGTGAGGACTTGGGTTGCTCTTCGGTCTCTGATGTAGAGAGGACTCTTGAAGACACCACAGTCTCCCACTTAGAACTTTTGAGTATTCAGTACATTTATACACTTTTGTTTATAAGATGGTAACATGTTGAAGTGGTTTACAACAAGGAAAAGCAATTGATGGCTGTGCAAGTGGTTAATTTTTGGTAGAAAAAGCCCCTAACTGTTCTATCAACTAGAGTGAAAACTTCTAGCCACAGAGCAGTGAAGTAGAACTGAACAGTGCTGAGAGAATGTAAAGTCATAAACAGTATTACATGTCAATTCTGAACATTCATATTAACTAATTAATCTATTTATTAGGCTACTAGGAGTTTACAGGCCAAATATGAAATAGCCATCCTTCAGCATCTAGTACATGCGGGCTATTCCTGCATGTGGGTTGTTTAGTTTGTTTAGTTGCCTTTTTTCTTTTACAGAAGGAAACCATTAATTTACTGTATACATCTACCTGTCTTTCAGCTTGTGCTGCTCAAAATACACATATTAGTTTGGGAAAAAACATACTACAATTCTAGGAACCAAAGGAATAAACTGAATTTGTAATGCAATATAATATACTGGTAATAGCATAATAGGCTTGGGAATTAAAAGCTCTGCTATTCACAAAGCAGCTGAAACAGAAAAACTTGTCTTAATGACAACACAGAACATATACTCTTAAATGTGCTGTCTTGATCAGGATTGCTTTTGAATACCCTTTTCCTGTCCTTCTGTTGGGAAAAATAGGGTGGTGGTTATAGAGAAACTACAAATTCCGAACAATTTCTTTATTCAAGCCATAAGATTATTTCCTTACTATCATCCACTGACAATATGAAATATTAAATTTTTGACCAATCTGCAAACAGGCACTGAAATGGTTATTTCATAAAGAAGTCACAGAAGCGTGGCCTATACGGTAACTGCCTAGAAGGAGGAGTGAGCACATCACCTAACACAACACTGAGTTGGACACAGAGTAATCAAATTCTTGGTACTAACTTCTTGAACTTCATTGCATCTCCAAACCACACCACAATGCACCAGCCCTTCTAAAGTGAATTTGAACTTATTTTGAAAAATGCCATTCACACTTTTTCCTTAAATCAGAACACACAAACCCAGCTGAAAACAATACCCCAATCATCTCTCCTGGCCAAGCCCTGTGCTAACTCTGCAGTCATTACTCTTTAGCCAGAGCCACCTTGGTTCATAGTCAGCACAATGTGCAATTTAACAAAGAACTATTACTACAAATGGAAAAATCACAAATTCCCAGAGGCACGTGCAACGTGTGTCTCACAGACCACACCCTTACTGACACAGTACACTGCGTTCAAAGGCTCACAACTTCCTCAAACACCATTTCCCCTCAGAGCACGCCAAAACACTAATCCCAAAAAAGCCAACACCCACATGAACTTTTAAACTGCCTTTTAGAAAAGAGCATATTTACTACTAAGTTTTTTGTCTTGCCTATTTCTAATGACTGAAGAAATACTGAATTAAACCAGAATGCAAGAAGCATGACAAACGGGAATCACACTAACTAGATTATAAATTTAAATACATGAGGTAAATCTAAACACAATTGACATCAAATAGAAATATTTAATGCCTCGACACCTACTTTTACCTATTTAGAGAATATTACCTATAAAAGCTTGCCCATCTTGTTTCCAAGTTAAGCATCCAGATGTATGTCTCTAAAGTAGTCTATGAAACTAGAAGCACCTTTCTGCTAAAAAAAAGGCAATGAATGGGAACAATGTGGGTTGTTTAGTTTGTTTACTTGCTTTTTTTCTTTTACAGAAGGCAACCATTATTTTACCGTATACATCTACCTGTCCTTCAGCTTGTGCTGCTAAAAATACACATATTAGTTTGGGAAAAAAACAAACAAACAAACAAAAAGGACAAACAGCAATGCAACAAAGTGGGCTGATGACTTAGTTACACAAGAAAGGAAAAAGAGGGTTGAATGAGTAAAAAACATTAGGAAGGAAACAGCAAACAAAACAAAAATATCATTGTGCTGCTATATAAAGCCAGAGTATAACTGACACAGCATACAGTTCAGATCCCTACCCCACACCTCAAACTCAATAAAAAAGCAGATGGCAGAACTGAAAAGGTAAAGAAAAAAAGCAGCAGCAGCCAAAGTTAGAAAGTAGATTCCAAATGAACAATAATAAAAAACCAACAAACACCAAAACACAACAACAACCCCCAAACAAACATAAGCATACACAAAACTTTTCAGCAAGGGAAACATCCACTGGAAGTTCCTACACTAAAGATACATAAATCACCAGTGGAATAGGAAAGGTGAATGGGAAGCAATTGTTTCCACTTTCCCCCAACATGAAGCCAGAAAGCATTAAACTAAATTAACAGGGGCAGAAATGGCACATACCACGTTTCTTTTTCCTCCTAAAATATTTCCTTACAAAAACGTGTGGGACTGAAAGGCCCATGATGAACATAGCTCTTTCTCTCTGCCACTCCTTCCCCCTCACACTTTTCCTCTGCTCCGGCTTGAGTTCCCCTGGGTCTGCAGTTCTTCGGGGAAAAAGCCAAGCCAACCCTGCTCCAGCGTGGGGCTCTCCACCGGCCGCAGCTCCTGCTCCCGCCCGAGGCCTCCAGGGGCCGCAGGGAGCCTCTCCTCCACAACGCAGCACGCCGCCCCCCTCGTCCTCTGACCTCGGGGTTCCCTCTCTCGGTTTGTTTTTTCTCCCCTCTCTCGGTTTGTTTTTTCTCTCCCTTACCTGTCTGGCATGTTTTGCCCTTTAAATACGTTTTCACAGAAGCACCCCACCCGTGGCTGCGGGGCTTAGCCAGGCCCTGCAGCAAGTCTGTCAGAGGCAGCTGGAACCGGCTGTGCGTGGCTCGGGGCAGCCCGGGCCGCTCCTCACGGGCCGCCCTGCAGCCCCCTCAGCCAGCGCCTGGGCACCCGCCTCGGGCACCGAAAAGTACGAGTGTGCCTGGCAGGAGGAGTCCCTGCGCTGTAATGAAACGAGAGCTCCGATATTGGAGTTCTCTGAAGTTTGTGACCGCAAATGATGGCTTCCTTGTGTAACTTCTCCAGAGAATTCACACTACAGTCCTTCCATACATCTCTTTCTTCTACCCAAGTCTTTATTCTCAGGAAGCTTACAGAAATTTAGTACTGGTGAAACATTAAAAAAAAAAAAAATGGACATATAAGCAAAAGAAATTTACAGCTAGAACTTCTAAGAAGCAACATATTACACCATGACAAAGCAGATACTCCTGAATAGTAATGATCTACTCTCAGTTAAAGCACCAAAGTTATTTTGCCTCAAGAACTCAGTAATCTACATATTTAAGTAGAATATTAATCAATGATCAGCATTTTTTTTTGTGCAAATATATTTGAGTTCAAAACTTGACATCATGAATTCATCTCCCCTACAAATTGCAGCCTGCTGAGGAAAATGGTTGTGTATCAAAATGGTTCCAGTTTTGGGGTACAGCAAAACTAAAACCAGGGATTTATGGATTCTTCTGAAATAGTTACAATTGCATGGGAATTGAGGATGATACGGGGCTGATGGACAGAGAACAGGGGTAAGACCACAGAGAAGCTCCCAGTCACTTTCCAGAAGATGGCAAAACTCTTCTGGTTGCATATGCCAAGTTTCTGAAATGACAAGTTAAAAATGTAACTGGCAATAACAAACATTGTATAGGCTACATATAAACAAGGAAAACCAGAAGCAGTGTTTTGCAATCTTTCATACAAAACCCAGATTTAAAAGGTTTAATACTTTTCCCACTTTCTGAGCATGCTTTCAGGTCAGGATTCAGTTCTGACAAACAGTATTACACTTAAGGCAATACGAACAGGATTTGTAAATCACAATTGAAGTAACTTTTCTTCCATTCAGACTAATGATTAAGATCAAGTTAGCTTTATGGGGAGATTTAACAATATGCAATATCAAACCAAGGAAATTCCATGCTAGTGATCTCTATTTTTATTTTTTTCCCTCCATGAAATGCACGATTGCTTGGATCCTGGTAACCAATCCAGATCGCTCTACAAAATGATCTGAACAGATCTATGGATTAGAAAGCCATTTTTACAAAAATACAGATAAGAGAGTCAAAAGAAGGAAAAAACCTACCACCACCCCCAAAAAATAAATAAATATGCAAACATATTACAGGACCTAGGGGCTATTCACAAACTAGACAGGAGGCAGACCTCACAGCAATCCAATAAAAATAGAGAGAACAGGAAATGACAATGGTGTATGATTGTAAACAGATTTCACATGGAAAATTATCTCTGCTCACTTTTATTTCAACAGGGTTCTTTAAAAAACAAGGAAAGAAGAAAAACATGCTTCCCTGCTCCCCATCCGCAATATCCAGAAAAATAATATTGGTAAAACTATTTTTAGGAACTAATCATTAAACCAATTTTGCATTTGGCAAAAACTGCCATATGGATAGGATTTTTAGAGTACATTCACAGTCCTCAGGCACAAAAGCCAAGTTGCATGGTAGGATTCTTATAATGTATACTTGTAAGCATCCTTAGAGATTAACTGAATACATTACTTTGTGGATGAATTTTGTACCTATGAGTGACACTCAGTCTTCAAGTTAATAATCCCAATAACCTAAAGACCGTATTGGTTCTAATGCAAAAGGTAGTTGATACACACAACAAAATGTAATCTGCGGCTCCTGATTCTTTCTTAGCATGTGGAAAACAGATGCTAAGCTCAGAGATGAATGCAGACAAGAAACCAGTGCAAGTCATTTCACACTGTGAGACAGATCTATTTTCATAAAACATCCATTACTGAAGAGTCTGGAGACTTTTTCAGTCTGACACCAGAAGAAAAGACTCAAAAGACAAGTTCTCTGAGGATGCCAAAGTTGTAAAATAGAGGAACCTATGTCAGACAGAGTGAAACTAGCTGTGGTTTACATCCACAACATGTTTAAAGGAAATGAATTATTGAAGACCTAGGCCATAAAATGGGGGGACCCCAATATATATAGAGAAAGAGCAGTCTAATTGCAAAGAATATCTACTAGTGCTACAAATAACCATTGCATTTTTTCCACACCAGATGTACTAATACCTGTTCAATCTAAGCAGATGAATCAATACCAGCTTTTATTTCAGAACACCTAAGCTCCAAAATAGATTTGTTGTCAACAAATAATATTTATAAACATAACATACGGCCTTACTATGGTGGACAGCACTGTCCAGAAAAGGAACAGTTAGAATTCATACATGAAATAACAGAAAAAGAGAAGAGGAAGCTTCGCCCCAAAGAAAAATTAGGCCTAAAGAGAAAACAGATCAATCTCAACAAAAATAGGTACAGATAAAAAAGAGGATCACAGAAGTTTCAGACTGATAAGCAATGCAGATGTAAAACTCAACATCACACTAAAATAATTATAATCTGTTGTTTGAATCAAATAAGGAGAACATATCCATCCACCTCTCTTTTTGAAATTAAGATAAAAACTTTACTTAGTCACACAGCAAATCAACTCAGCAGAAATTCCCTAGGAAAAAATTAATCAGACCTTTCTTTTGCATCAGAGTCAGTTGTACATTAGTACTCACAATGACTGGTAAAACTAGATACCAACAACAATCAGCTTAACCTAGTCTGAAATTACAAACATTATTATTCTCATTATTATGTGGGTTTTGGATGATGCGATCTGTAAGAAGGAATAAGGCTGCTCAGAAAACCTATTCACAAGAAAAACAGGGCTTTCAGCTTTCAAAGTTCTGTTATCCCCAAATATGTTCTTTAATTCACTGATCCAAACATTTACATGGACTACATTCCATCTTTCCACCTTCCTGGTAACACAAGCCTTCGGAGGGTAAAAAAAAGAAAATTTTTGATTTGGTTTTATTTGAAGAGATACTTTTAGGAATTCAAAAGTATGGATTGATATATGTAGTCTTCTACAGCTTTTTAATGAGGGATTGCAGCCAATGCAAAACTAAGACAGCAATCTATATTATTTTTCATAATATCTTACAAAATTTTTATCTTTGTAGGCCATGTTTATTAATGGACATTATAAGAGTATACCAAAATGATGTGCAGGTTTAGTCTAAAGACTAAAAACAATTGGTCTGCATACCAAAATCTGTAACAGCTTGCTGGCACCCTACTCAAAATCTGGGGCGGTGCAAGGGGAGAACAATAGTCTTCTCAACTCATGACTGAAATTCATCTGTCCATCAGCACTGTAACTACATAAGGTATCCTGATCAGTACAAAAATAAACAAAATAACTATTGAAGAGGAGACCAAAAAAAAATTAAAAAAAGAAGGTTCCTGTCACCTGTCATTACAATCTGCCAAAGCTGATAAATCAGTTCACTTCTAAATTTAAACTTATTTTTTACACAAAGTGATTATTTCACTTCCTATACAGAAACATACACACTAGCTAAATATTTTTTCTACATGTAATTAGCTGTCTGTAGACAAAGTCAATATAATTTATACTTTTATATTCAAGATTTCACTTATTGAATCAGAGAGGTGAAATACCTAGCTTGATTCCTATCACCCTGCAGAAAAATAAGCAGACGCAAAACATTTAAAGGTTATTTTTTGGACAGCAATTCAGATACAGTTTCAAAAAAAACCAAAACAAAAAACCCAACCCCACAAAACAAAAAACAGAACACCGCCAAAAAACACCACCATTCCAAAACAGAGCTTCTAAACTTTCCAAAACCATCTTTTTGCACAATTTCCCACTAAGAGAATCACAATTTCTACAATTGTTGCAATTCAGGATTAAAATAATTCTCAGAATACAGAAAATGTGGGGTTTGATCCACTTGATGACAGATATAAAACAATAAATGATATACTTTAATATCTAAACTACAGATGGATCAAGCACAACCATGTTTCAATCCTTGAGCACACACTTCATTTAAAAGGTCTGTTGAATTTACATTACGCAGGACTGTCAGATTAGTGGTGGAATCCATCAGAATACATGGATTGGCTTCTTTTTCCATTAAAATGTTTTGGTGAGTGTGACATTTGTGAGAAGATACATGTGCATGAAGGTGCACATGACTCATGAGAAGATACAGCAGAGAAGCTGATACAGAAAGAACAATACAGCGTTAGCAGAAGCCTTTCCAGAATGTCTCATCACAACACTACCTGTTTTACAGGCAAGCCAAATTTAATCCCAAACCAAGTCAGCTCTCAAATACTTAGCAAAAGCTGCCAACAAAGATTATCTGCACCATTAGCTGTACCTATTTGTGCTGTTTAGAAAGCTGCCCACTGGGAGCGGAACTGGTGCAAACAGACTTTATGCAGACTATGAAACAACCATCAGTAGGCAGTTTTAGACATAAATCAGTATTTGCATAGGGTTACATGTACGTTAAGTGCTATTACAAGGCTGAATAGGATTTCAACACTCCAAGGTACAGTAAAGCAAACATGAATAGCTTATGGAAGTTCACCAGATATAAGTCAGTAACTGAGGAGATTGAATTAGTCCAATCTTTAATTTATAGCTGTAAATCATCTGTGCATTTCTGTATTCTCCAGTTTACATATTCTCCATATCTATTATGCACATCTCATTTGTTCTCATTAAAATAGATGTCATTAACAATGTATTAACTGTTATTTTAACATTGTCTAACAAACAGTGCACAAGCACTTGCACACAAACACAATACATAATCCAACTCTTTCATGCCAAAAGAGAGGGGGGGTGGGGGGAAGGGGAAGGGTTAGTGCCCAGGTTAGCCTGTAGAAAACTGCAACTCTCTCAAAGGTTAAAGTCATTGAGGTCTTAAAGACTTAAGCAGTTTCGACCATTGCTGGCACCATATTACACTGTGTTAGAGGAGTTAACCAGGACAGCCCTATCTGGGGAGTGACCCAGCTACTACAAAGCCAGCTGAGAAAGGGACAAATCATGAGAGAAGCAGAGGGAAAGGAAGCTTGCCATTAGGTAATAAGCCAACAAGTATCAACAGTCAAACATTCCACTTTGGGCTGTTTGGGAACAGCCCAACAGCCTTTCCTAAGGCTGCAACTTATTCCTTCAGGACTTTTTTCTATCAGTTCAGCATGTCAAGAAAACAAAGTTTAGAGCAGTAAGAAATGGCCATCAAGACTTGGAACCCTGAGTCCTTCCCAAAAGAAACAAGACCTCTATGTTATTTTAGGATTGCTTTTATAATCAAATGATTATGCGGCTTTAAAACAAAACTCAAAGACATACCTTAAAATTAAGAGAGCAAAAACAAACATAAAAGGAATAACTTCTTCATTAGTTCAATCAATTCTCAAAGGAAGTGGCTATGGCGACAAGGGTAGTGTCCAAAATTAGAAAGAGATACCCTATATGCATAAATCCCTCTCTGCCACCAATTCTTTCTCCTACCCATAATATCACACTATTTCCAAATTACTGTACATCACCATACCATAATTTCACTGAAAATTGAGTTATAACATAAAATTGAGCGTGAAGGTTTTGAACCTATTTGAAAGCAAGTTGGAAAATAGAAAAAGATGTCCCATCTTATTGCATTTAGAACAGCACATTAAAAAGTCCAATCTACAAAGCATGGCAAATGTTATAATTCCCATGTGGGTTGGGGGGGGGGGGGTTGGGGGTTTTTTTGAGGGGGGTTGGAGGTGGTTTTGTGTTTGGGTTGGGTTTTTTTTTGTTGGGTTGGGGGGTTTTTTTTGTTTGTTTTGTGGGTTTTTTTAGAGTCAACATCTATCATTTTCTTTGTCACAGTATGGCCCCAATTCTATTATTCATATATTACAGTCAAAAATATTACAGGACAGCCATGTTCAATGGTTAGGGCTTTTTGAGGTAGTGTTCCAAAATTCACCCTCCAAAGCACAAGCTAAAATAACATGCAGACTCAATAAAAGAATAACTTTTCTGTAAGTTCAATTTTACAATTTAAATCCAGCCAAAGACACCAACTCTTAAGAGAAAGAGGCAAAAACTCTTTCTGCTTCTACTATCTTTTTTCCTTCATTCTTTTTGTACTTCTAAACCATGTACAGAAGTGATTAACAAAATGAACTTTCTCTACTTGCAGCTTTGTCAATATCTTGCTCAGATGACAGTAACATACTGCTTTAGAGACTGTTTTGTTTGATTAGAAGAGAATCCAAATGTGGGCACAGCTTACATTTGGAGTAAATTTAACTGCTGATTTTTAAATAAAGAAAGAATTGAGAAAACTGAGTCCTTTCTCACCACAGTTTGTATTTTTCCCCAAACATCGTACATCATCTTTAGATGAGAGGCATCAATGCTGTTAAGTTTTTGATGTCCAAATGCCTTCTTCCAAGAGACAGCAGCTGGTAAATTCAGTTCAAGTGTATTAAAACCATGGGAGTGCCAATGTGCAGGATATTCTCCAACAACAGACAAAGCTCAGCAAAACCATTAAGAAGAATCTTAAGATGACCTGAATCTTTTACTATCTTCCCTATCAACAACTGTGACATGCCAAAAACATTACATTAATAATCTGTACTATATTTGTACAAAAATTACTTCCCAGAGAACAGATGTTCTCTGTATTTGGCACAAACTTTCTTGTCTGAATTGGTGACATGATGTATCAACAGATAAGCTGAAAGAGTTGTTAGAACAACATAGAAGCAACCAGGGCCCTTAGGTGTTCCTCAGCTCTCCAGTTTTGTTTGTTTGGTTTTTAGCTTATTGCATTTAAAAACAAACAAACAAACAAACCAGAGTTAACCAGGCAAGATTTGTTTTCTCAGCAGCTCACAAAGTTAATTTTACTATCTTTACAAAGGTTTCAAAGCAAAATGTAAATCACAACTGTAAATAGCCACTAGAAAACAGAAACTGATCCCTCCATCACCATGCAACAGCACATCTCCAATCAAAAGTTGATCATGTTATAGGCATGCCACTACGTTGCATTTCTGTTTAAGTGCTTCTTGCAGGCACTACTTACCATTTAACGATTCTGGAAGCATGCTGCAGGCATTGAAAAAAATCTATTCAAGGTGGTCAGAGGGATTTTGCTATGGTCTGTCACTGTCCCATACTCTTGAAGAAAGCATGTTACATCATCTTAAGTGTAGCAACAGCTGCATTTGCACAGTTGTTTCTGTGTTACTTCAGTTAATGAAGCAAGATGACAGAAAAAGTAAAATCATGATCAAGTTTTCAAAGATTTCCATTAGTTGAATCACTGCTGCTGGCTCTGTCTTAAAGCAGAGTGCCAAATGTAAAAAGTGTCCTAGACAGCACTGAAAATATTGTAATGCTGCCCTTATGAAACCTCCCTGCAAGCCACGCTAGATCAATTTTTCAATTTTCGAGCCATTTTGCAACTATTATGAACTACCTTCAGCTCTTTAAATTAATCCATTATAATGTTGTCTTGAGTTATTTAAAGAAGGCATTCTGGCAGTTCTGTGATCATTTTTAGATCCTTATAATTGCCTTCACTGACCTTACCACATTGCTGCTAATAAACATAAGTGATCATCTTTCAAATTTCATCCAAGAAAGCATTCTGAAACATTACTCATTAGTTTTCAACAAGTATATTCTGCAATGACATCTAGCAGTCTCCTATTTCTTCCTGATGAATAACAGAATAAACTACACCAGTAACATAACCCTATGCCATGCTAGTCGCAAATATCACTGTGGTCTGACTGAATATATGGGCTAGACGGCTAAGGTCTTTCTCTTGGCTTCTTACTAGCATTTTAATGGCCTTCTTGATGATCAAGGCAGCTAGAGAAAAACTACAGCAAAGAAAGGCAGGAGTGGTTCTAAAAGCGGTTAAATATACAGCTTTACACTCATTGCAAAGGGGCAAGAAAAATAAAAGATGTTATAAAATTCCTGAAGTTGTGGAGAAAGCACTATAATCTATCACACTGCATGGTGATTTTATGCTGGACCCATATCAGCAACTGCTTAAAAGGTTATTGCATGGGAGGCCACACCTGCTTCTCCTGCCTGTCACTGAACAACATCAACATGCTTGGTTTTACAACTGCATGGTAGCATTTCTGATGTTGGTTAAGAACAAAAATCCTCTAACATTTTTAAAAGCACACCAAAAGCCTCTAAACTCTGACTTTGTTTGCTTCAATTTGGGCACTTTTGGGGCAGTTTTTGAAAAGTTTCCCAAAAATGAATTTTCATGATACGGTATAAGAGACAAGTTGATAAATTTAGAAAGTTTTCCCATAAAATTTGACTAGAGACTGTTTGAGAAATAACTATGCTCAAATTATAATGGGAGGTGGGAGGAAAAAAGAAAAAGAAGAGGGACTGCAAAAAATCCCCAGAAACCTAAAACCAAAGACCAGCGCTTGAACAGGTTTATATCATACCAGTTTAAACTACACATCAGATTTGGAATAACACATTTCTAAACAATCAAAACCCCTTCCATTTAATTGCCAGGAACTATAGCTGAGAGTAAATGATTATCCTTTGGAAGTACCACCCAGTATGCCGAGACACGTGCTCCTTAACAATTACTGAGTGGGAAGCAAAGGACTTGGGCAGTATATGGATACACAATGCAAAACATGATGAATTTATTCATCTTAATAGTGTAGGAAAGCAGAGGGGCCATCTGCCATCATTAAATAGCAGACACTCCTAAGTCTAATTTGTACGCAAATGGTTATGAAACTTTTTAGCTCTGCCAAAAATGATTTCGTTTGTAAAATCCTGAGACCAAGTACTCCAAACTATGTCCCATTAAGAAGGGAAAACACAAACTGTTGCTATTCTAAACATTCTCACTACTCTGTTTATTTTTTAAGACATAGCTAAAGCAAAAATTAAAAAAATTGCAATCAATCAGAGCAATCAGAGCTGTACCTCTGCATTCCACAGCCTACTTTAACCAAAATATCTTCCAGCTTTCTCTGGGAACTCTTTCATTCTTAGAGCTTTTTAAACTAACCAACTACCATACTGATAACAATATTAGATTCAGTCAGCTGTTTCAGAACACCAAAGTGAATAAAGTGCAATACTCTGAGCAGAGAACACACAGCATATAAGACAAGATTTTCTTTCTTTATACATACACATGCACATATATGTATATAAAATTAGGACTAACAGCTGAGATTCAACCAATAGTTCTCATATTCAATACTCCAATTCAGGCTCTTGTCTTCCCAAATGTGATTATGTGAAAGTCAGAGTTTATAGTAAATATATATATTTATTTTTTTTTTAATCCTTCCAATATCCAAATGGCATAGTTACTTAAATAACAGAGATGCAGAACAAAGATGTTTCCTTATAACAACTATAAGGAAATTCAGATCAGACACCTCACAAATGAGAGGATAGCCTGTCCAGCTAGTTTCTAACTAATTTTCTAGGCTTCTTTTTAACATGGATGAAAATGGACAGGCATATGGAAATGATTCTCATGCATCTTATTTTTGTCCATAAGAATCGGATAAACATATATAATTGGCTCTTGCAACACAAACCCTCACTAGTAATGTTTACTTGTTCCAAAACACTGAATACTTCTGTAAATAGCTTATCAATATCCAGAATTTGTGTTGAATTGCAGTCCTTTATGTTACAGCAAGAATAAATAGGAACACTGATAATGCCTTCAGCATCCTCAGCTATCTCTGTTAAAATTATCTTAGCACCAATGCACTTGCAAATCCTACCACGAACAGTGTTCAAAACTACAGTGTTACAGTAATTCTCCTAACAGCCTTCTGGAGATTGCTCCCCAAATGGTACAACTTGAATACACAGGCCCACCTCTCAAGACTGTCAAGGTCCCTCTGGATGGCATCCCTTCCCTCCAACGTGTCGACCACACCACACAGCTTAGTGTTGTCAGCAAACTTGCTGAGGATGTACTCAATCCCACCGCCCATGTCCTTGGCAAAGATGTTAACCAGTGCCGGTCCCAATACTGATCCCTGAGGAATGCCACTCATCACTGATCGCCATTTGGACATCAAGCCATTGACCGCAACTCTGAGTGTGACCATCCAGCCTATGCCTTCTCCACCCAGTGGTCCATCCATCAAATCCATGATTCTCCAATTTAGAGACAAGGTTGTTGGGTGGGACAGTGTCAAATGCTTTGCACAAGTCCAGGTAGACAACATCAGTTGCTCTTCCCTTTTCCACCAATGCTGTAACCCCATCGTAGAAGGTCACCAAATTGTCAGGCACAATTTGCCCTTAGTGAAGCAGTCTTGGCTGTCACCAATCATCTCCTTATTTTCCATGTGCCTTAACATAGTTTCCAGGAGGATCTGCTCCATGATCTTGCCAGGCACAGAGGTGAGACGGACTGGCCTGTAGTTTCCCAGGTTTTCCTTTTTTCCCTTTTTAAAAAATGGTGGTTATGTTTCCCCTTTTCCAGTCAGTAGGAATTTCACTGGGCTGCCACAACTTCTCAAATATGATGGATAGTGGCTTAGCCACTTCATCCACCAGTTCCCTCAGGACCTGCAGATGCATCTCATCAGGTCCATGGACTTGTGCACCTTCAGGTTCCTTAGATGGTCTCATAGGCCTGTGTAGGCTTACATCACTGACTACAATCAATTCATTTATTTGGGACATAGTTACTGAATGTCTCAACACGATAGTTAATGTAATAACTATAATGTATATCTTCCACTGTGAGCTTTCATGCTGCCTCTTTCTGATGTTACACTTTCATCATCTGCCCAAATGAATCAAGGTCAATCAAGCCAAATAAGGATTGAAAAATGGGCTAATGGTTGCAAATTCACTCTCACAGATGCAACAACTGAGTAGCAATCCATTCTGAAAAGCCAGGATGTCCTCCAGTTAACAATCCAGGCAACGTTGCTCCTGCCTCTTGGTCCCCTGCACTACGTATTCAGTCCCTTTGTATTTAAACAGTGTGTACAACTTCATGTAGGCATCTTCAACTATTACATATAACTTTATAGGAAATACTGCTTCACTACTCACTGAACTGCTCACCACTGCACTTTCCAAAAACACTTGAAAGTATACAAGTATCCACTTATCTGAGGCAACCTGCATTTTATTTTTGCTATGAAACAGAGGGTAACCTAAAACACAGGGAGTGGAAAGTATTAATAATCTTTTAAAATAAAAGGTAAGTCTTATTTTTGAAGGCATACAGTCAAGCATTTCCCAATAGAGAGCAACCTCCTATGTTATGAGTAAAGAAAGTTCTTTCTCTCCAACTAACAGCATTTACTAAGTGCAAAGCAGTTGTATCAGTGATGCCCACACACAAAAGGCTCCAAACTGCTACTAGAGTGGCTATATTATAGAAAAAAAATTACGAGTAAACAACAACTACAAAATTAAATATGAAAACCATCAACCAAGAAGCCACCTCCTTTCATAGAATATCAATCAAACCTGACTATTAACACACAACAAGTCTCCAGTGCCTCTTGCTAACTGGAAAACAAGGCAAGCACTATCCCACATACTAGATATTAAAAAAAAATAATTAAAAAATGGTATAGCACAACTTGAGTTGTTGCGCAATTAAAAATTATTTTGCCTGACAGTATGAAAATGAATTCACTTCACAAAGTTTCCTGGAGCAGCATGCACATGTTCAGAGAAACCTTCTAAAGGTTAGACAGCATTTAGCATCTCTAACTGTATCATTTTACAACTAATAAGATTTCTTTCTATCATATACATCCTCAGGCTTATTACCTTGTCACTAACAAGCATTTCATTGTAGTTCGCTATTACCTGAAGAGGTCAAAAGACCACATCAGGTTTGATGAGTTTTGCTTGGCTTCAAATCCTGCATGCACATGCACAAAGCACTCAATTTAACAAGATTCCCATTAGGTCAGGAGACCTGTACTATAAACAGAGATTTAATTTAGTTTTAATCACCTTAGAGCTTTTAAAGTTCCTCAATACCAAGAGCAAAGATTGGTAGGAATAGCTCTCGCATCCTTCCCACTGGGAAAATATATATTTAGTGTATCTCATGGACTTCATCATTCTTCATTTAGAAAAATATCTGCTGAAAAATCAGCTGGAGAAGTTACAAGAATCAGTCTATCCTGTATGCTTAGAAGCAGTCTTTCAATAGCTGATTACTTTAAGGTAATCCTTACTTATGAAGCCTTACTATTGTACTTCCTCCATCTGCAAAGGACTCTTGCTATTACAGTACAGTGTTCATTTCAGCTTAACTTTCTAAAATAGATTCAGCTCCTTGGCAACGACAACTCATGCAATATTCCTGTTAAAGAAATTACGACAATGCAAAAACATCATTGACCTTGGATCAAAACCTGTTTTTTCAGAGTTCAAGTTTAATTCTGTCTAGTGATATTTGAAACATCAATGCTCTCATTTCAAACCACAGTATATAAATTCAAGAAATTTTCCCTCTTGCAGGATCATTACTACTTATGATTTAGGATGTACATTAAAGCTATTCCAGTCATATTTCAGACATATTTTTGGCTTCCATATTTCACCCTCTTGTTTTATAACCTGTGCTGTAGGGAATTTCCTCACTTTTTTTTTTCCTAGTGAAGCTGAGCAAGAATAGATTGATTATGTAAACATGGATAAAGATATTAGTATCTAATGAATGTCACAGTTGCCTGAAACAAAGTGAGAGGAAGAAAATAAAAGTTTAAAATACTAAGCATATCACTGTGTATACTAATGTTGAGTATGTATATTTCAAGCATATCCTTACTTCTAATCTGAAAATTTTCTATTTGCGCTTGCCACCCAAAACCTAACTGTGGCCAAGTATCTTTCAGTTCCAAGAAAATTGTAAAGAACATATGGAACTCTATATTCAGCAGACAACAGCTCCACATTATTCTATCTTTGTTTCTCACAAATTGTCCCAGTTATCAATTGGTGATGGAATATTTATGTAAGTTATAAAGTACACCAGGACAAATTATACAATTTATCTATTTTTGTCTCTGCAAACATTAGCAGCTACTTCTACTCCACAGCTCTATCCCTGCCTTACAAGGAAGGTATTATTCACATCAGATTCTGAACTTGGAAAGGGGGAAGGGGGTGTAGATTAAAGTACAAACTTCCCTCAGAGCTCGGGAGCAATGGCACTAGCCCTAAGTTCCTTAGATCAAGTTAAAAGATAAGAATTGGGCCTGTTTTCTGTACTTAACACAAACTCTGGTCCATATAGATGGCTCCTGGAATATTACTTAACTGCCCTAGCAACATTTTATAGTATTTTTGTAGAGGAAGCTACAGGCAACCTATCATATCATGCCACCAGATAGGATCCTGAGCAAACTAACTTCAAAGTTGGCTGTGTTTTGAGCGAGAGGTTGAATCAGACGGCTTCACTAGGGCCACTTCTAGCGTAAATTATTATATGATTCAGCAGTTATATGCAATAGTCAAGGGGCAGCAGTGACACAATTCCACAGAGTACAAATAGTAGTAACAAATGGCATTAACACGAAATCAGCTGTTCAAGTAAAGCCATGTCCAAACTATCATTTGTCACTTGCATGCCTCTGGCAGAACAGTATACTTCTCATAGATTACATAGCTAGTTTAGGTCATATTTTGCCAATAAATAGGAAAACAAAGCTTTGAAAGTTTATGCATTATCTTTTGGCCCGTTTTCACAACTGCTAACTATAATGAAGGATTTGGACTGTCATCTTTCTGGAACAAGAAAGTGCACTTAAGTGTAATATATCTTTTTCTGATAAACAGATTAAATGCAATTTGAGACAAAAGTGAAATTTACCACTATTTACTGGCAGTTAAATGGAATTTATGAAATGGTTTGGTGGCCTCTCAGATTTTTATCTACAATTAGAGATCAAATACTTTAGCATTGCTATGACCCAAAGCTAAGAACCATCAATATACAACATTTGATCCAGCACTTCTACCAGTCCACTGTGGAAATGGCACATAGAAGTCAGAATTAACTGCACAATATTTAAAAGGTTTGATCAGTGATAATTTGTTAAAACCAGCTGTTTCATCAATGTGTTTAATAGCTCAACTACCCAAATTACCAAAGAAAAATACATTTATGGTGTTTGCTTTAAACATTCTTATGAAATATTTTAAGACAGAGGCTTAAGGGTTTAGTCTATTTACAAAGATTACCATGCTATAAACAAATTAACATCTGTATCCAGCATGACTTCTTCAGTAGTCAATAGTCTAAGTCTGTGTTTATAAGCAATATATAAATGCCCCCCCCCTTTTTTTTTTTTTTTTTAGGAAGTATGTTTCTTCAAATCCAATTGCACACTTTGCATTCATTATGGTTATACTAACATTTGCCAGAAACCAAGACATGTTACAATAGTGAAAGTACAGAGCAACCTAGATTTAATTCCATAAGTCCAGGTTTGTTTATTAATTAACTTTTGAGTATTTCATTTAAACAGAGTTGATTTATAGAAATATGGTATGTACTTGTGCTGGTTTTGGCTGGCATAGAGGTAATTTTCTTCATAGTAGCTAGTATGGGGCTATGTTTTGGATTGCTGCTGAAAACAGCATTGATAACGTAGAGATGTTTTCGTTACTGCTGAACAGTGCTTACACAGAG
>VXBL01009333.1:120467-243823 GCA_013400195.1 Aramus guarauna
GATGTTTTCGTTACTGCTGAGCAGTGCTTACACAGAGCCAAGGCTTTTGCTGCTTCTCACACCACCCCACCAGCACAGAGGCTGGGGGTGCACAAGGACTTATGAGGGGATACAGCTGGGACAGCTGACCTCAACTGACCAAAGAGATATTCCATATACCATATGACATCATGCTCAGCATATAAAGCTGGGTGAAGAAGAAAGGGAGGAGATGTTCACAGCAATGGTGTTTGTTTTCCCAAGTCACCATTACCATGATGGAGCCCCTGCTTTTCTGGAGATGGCTGAACAAGGGAAAGTGGTGAATGAATTCTTCATTTTGCTCTGCTTGCATGCCAAGTTTTTGCTTTACCTATTAAACTGTCTGTATCTCAGCCCATGATTTTTCTCACTTTTACTTTCCTGATTCTCTCCCCCATCCCAGCACGGGTGGGGAGTGAGCGAGCAGCTGCGTGGTGCTTAGTTGCTGGCTAGTCTTAATCCATGACTACTACACAACGATCATCAACTTTATTAGGTACACAATACTGTTAAGCAGTGAGCTCACATTTGACTCAAGAAGTCCATGTTTTCCAAATGGCAAAATAACTTCCCAAGAATGTCACAAAAAGGATAAACAGAAACAAAGAGGAAAAAAAAACCAAAACCCAAGACTTTATTAACAAAAATACTATGTGCACCTTTATAAATAAGTATATAATTCTAAGTGAAAAATAACATGGATCATATTCATTCAGTACCCTATTGTTAGAGTCAATAGCACAGTAGGAAAACCCAACATCCCTTAGGATGTTGACTCAAATGTAGAGATATGAATGGAGGAACGATGAGTAGAATACATAGCAATGCCTAAACCAATAAACAGCAGCTGTTTTACAGTAAAGTAAAACTTTCATACACCTAACACTAAATTGCAGTAGTTCAGGCGCTTATCCCAGTTAGTCATCCCTTCTACGTAAAGAGCATTTTCCAGAAAATGGGCAGGGCAGTGACCCTTCAGCTGTTCATGCTGCAGTGGAATAGAAACCATGGGAGACTAACAAAACCACACAATCCTTTATGATGCCTTTCAATGATTCAACAACAAAAAAACCCACACCCACAAACTAATTTGCAAGATGCTATTCCTACATACAGGATCAAAAGCCCATATAAACATAAGAAAAAGAGAGATGTATTTGAAGTAAATGAGAAGTGAAATACAGCCCTATAAGCAAAGCTGATGAGATGCTCAATTTCAGAAACTGCAACTCAGCCAGTAAAGAAGGAGACATGAAACAGCTTAGGGATATTACATATTGCAGACAACACATTATCAAGATAAGCTGAATAAACTGTTGGCACACTCTACCAGAGAACATACACAACTGAGTTCAGTAGTTCTATCAAGTTTCCTTGCGAAAACTGTATGCAAACACAAAAGAACAGCGCATTCTGCTTTTTTATTTCCTTCACCAGCCACAGTAGCAAAAATGCTTTTTTGGAACCAGAACCTCTCTCTCACTTTTCACCCCAAAGCCTTTGAAGTATTTTAAGCTCTGTCATTCATTTTATACTTTTGCTCTTCTTTTCTATGATATTCCTTTCACCTCATACTCCAGGAAACACCTGTCTTGTATCCTCACAGTATAACAAGATCAAATTTTGTATTTACAGTTTAGTTTTACAGTTTTGCCCAACCTATTTTTGAGGCCTAATAAATATAGACTTCTATACTGAAATAATATACTAAAATAATAATATAGACTATTTACAAATATTGCTATATGCAATGATTAATTAATTTCATTCCCATCAGATAAGATAGGAACCTGAAACACAGACATATTAAATCAGAACCTAAAGATACACTACAGTCTATACTTGGACTACCAACACGCACACACAGGTAAATCTTCTGCTGAAAAAGGATTCAGGAAATAAATTTTATGAAAAACACCACTGTTTGAGTCTCCCCCTGCCTCTTAATATCTGCATATTAATAGTATTATATGCACTGTGGTCATGAAGAAAATAGCTTATTGGGACATGCATAAGTAAAGGCACGTAAGACCCAGCATTCTGTACTGTGATTAGTGGTTCTGAAGCAATTAGCTTGTAATAGAGAAATGTAAGCCAGATCGTATGGAACTGGCATGAGAAAGACTGGATATAAGAAAACAGCGAGATCATACAAGTTTTTAGAAGCAAGCTTCTGTCAGAAACACTATAAAAACTCAGAACAGTGAGGCTTCCAGTTATTGTTAAACAACTGCAGAAAACAATCTTGAATATTTAAATCATTTTCAACTCATTTAATAGCATTGTTTCTACTGTTCCTTATACGGTGACAGCTGATGAACCTTCTCACCAGATTAATCTCTGTTGCAGCAGCCTCTTCAGAGCATGTGGTTCTGCACTGATGCTTTTCTGGTCACTCCCTGTAATTTATTATCTTTGTAGTTTTAAGACACAAAGTCCAGCACATTCCAATAACCATCATACTACTAGCAAGACAATTACAGGTCACTGCAGCTGGAGTGCCAGTCCTCCACTGTTCCTTTTTTTTTTTCTTCCAGTTTCTCTGAATGAAGTTTCCAGTAAATCTCAGACAGACAGAAAAATGGAGCTCATTAGACAAGACATACATGCCTTTTTCACAATTTTGAAAATGCTCTGTCCATCACTAATGCAGAAAACACTGAATCTGCATCCCTGAAGTGACACACTGACTGAACATACTACAGTACTACCCTGTAGTACTTAGAAGATGCACGATAGCAAAATGCAATAGTAGCAAAATAAAAAAAACAGACCAGCTTCCTTGCTGGAATTCATCTAAGAAACTACCTTCATAGAATATACTTGGAAATAACCCATATCCATAATTATTAATGAGACATCACATAACTATGTTTCAGTTATTGCATTGCTGGTAAGTATGACTTAAGATCTTCTGGAAAAGAGAAAAAACAAACATTGAAATAGTTCTTACCAAGGTTTTCTCAACATTGCACTGAATAAAAAGAAGCCTTATTCATATATAAATATTCTTCTTGTCAAAATCAGTGACTAGCAGTACAAGACAAAAGCCAACTTCAAGGCCTAATATCAAAAAAGTATCACAGATTAAGACAGGTCCTGAAACTACCATTAGTTGACACTTCTCATTTGAGTTCATTCAAATTAATTTCACCAATAGCAATGTTACTTTTGGAAGTCTCTGCCTCACACAGAAGGCCACACTAAATGGTAGCATTAAAAAGCCATCATGACTGTGCTATAACTGCACTTTTATTAGCACCTTTTTACAGCTGTTGCCTAACACCAGCCTATGGACATTTGGGTAATAACATGATATATATACCTATGCAGCTTGTTAAAGGGAGAAGCTACAGAGATTTCTTTTCTCTACATTTTCTCTATATAATCAAGTAAAGTCAGCCTACACTTCTGAGTTTTCTGCCAGTTTCTGATATATACATTAAAGAAAAAAAAAGTTTTACAATGGTCTGTAATTTATCATCTCTCCACGAAATCTATACCTCTCTGCTAAGCATTAGGAGCTTTTGCAATCCCAAAATGACAAAAAAGCTACAAAATTCCATGACATTATAGAACAAATATCTTCAGTCTTTTTCTCCCTAAACTTAGTCCCTAATATAGTCTTTAGATACCTTGCAAAACCTATTTTATCCACATTAACATGCAGCTCAAGCAGTGTTTCTGGTTGTTTTAGGACTGGTTCTGGTCAGCAGACAGAGAGTTGTTGTAATCAATAAATTACCTTTCACCTCTGAGCTGGAGAAACTCTTTTCAACTACAGTGCAGCTTAGACAGCTATATTTTAATGAATATGAATACTCATATTCCAGCTCTCAGATTATTTGTGAAAACTATATTCATGTATTCACATAGCAGGATTATTTTTCCTCCTACTTTACCTCCAGACTCCAGCACAACTACTGTGAGACTGAATGATTCGACCATAAGCAGTGGTCCATTTCACCATGACATTAGTTTCATGTCACCTACAAATTTGTAACATTAAAGAAATAAAGACGTCAGTTTTTTACATTTTTAAAATTAAAAATTTTTACTGAAAATTTTCACAGATCTTCGAGGTGAGGGTGTTTAGCCTCATGTAGACCCAAATGTATGCTCCTGCAACTCTTTCCCCACTTTTCCCCGGTCCATAAGCACACCAGGAATGCTAGTATGTCAGTGACCCTTATTTCTTGCATAAAATGAAAACATAAATGTGGTGTTTTTTAGGGCAATACACAGAAAGACTGGACATTCTCACCATACCTGAGCCAAACGCCTGTGAAACATTATTCAACTCCATACCAGAGGCTCAAGTACCCCTACTATTTTCAGTGAAGTTAACTGAGAAGGCACAAGCAAAGTCATCCGTACAGTAGCCTTCAGGTGCCTTGTTTCCCCTCAAAGTAGTTGAACAGAGCAGTTTGCTGGTCTCTCCAGTTGTCTTTGTTTTGTTGGGTGTTTTTCGTTGGGTGTTTTGGTTTTGTTTTGTTTTAAGAAACACCACCACTCCTTTCTTTTTCATTAAAACAAGTCTCTACCAGACTAAAAACAAGTTAACATAAAACTTACGGCTCCTCACCCTTCAGATATCGGTATGTCTGAGACGAACCACGGACAAGGACAGCGGCTACCCTCACCGCCTGGGCAGGCAGCTGCACGAGCAGCGGCTGCAAGAGAGGGCTGCCGGGGCAGCGCGCGGCGCAGGGGCGGGTGAGAGGGTAGAGGGGGCGGCCATTTTGGAGGCGAGCAGCGACGTTCGCGCCAGGGCCTCTGCGAATGCCGCCAAGAGGAGAAAGTGTGCTCTGCAGGGCTGCTCGCTTTCCAAAAATACGAAGCTGCCAATATCATTCGCAGGTCTGAAACAGGTTTTCCTCACTTTCACATCATTTTCTATCAGGTTTTTCACCTTAAGCGATCGCCTAGCACCCCCTCTCCCCGCCCCCATGTTGCACACTCGCAGGGAGCACTACTTCCCCTACTGCCCTTCGCCACAGCCTGTGCACATTCCTGATCCAGCTTCCCACTACACAGGGCTTTTTTGATTCTCCCTGACGCTTTTGACAAACATCTTCCTCACAGCTTGAACAGGCTCGGGGTAGGATTAAGAAGTTTAAGAACTAAGGTGAGCTTTTTAACAGCTTGTGTAACTAATGTAACATCCCTCGCATCAGCCTGTTCGTAGCTGGCTGCTAGCAGGAATGAATCTGACAGCCTGCGTTTGCTTTGAGATGTGTAAAATTGTGGGAAGTTGCTACTATCTTCATTGGTATACTTTAGGCACCATGAGAAGAGAGAAGGAGCCTGAACACAAGAAACACTTGATCACCAAGTGGAAGGAATCAAGTCTTGCTATAGTGTTGCAAGATGGCTGAGGCTGTGCCAGAGCATGCTGGGAAGGAGGTGGTTATAGTGCATTGGTGGCTGCATGGGGAATGGTGGTGCTGATTTTTAGTCCTTAGGTGAGTAATCTTACTTTTCTGATTGTGTGCTACAATGTTTTCCTGTTTTCAGGGTTATTAGAATGTTTCCTAGTCTGTGCTCCTCTTATAGAAGGAGATAGTGGACTCGGCATGGATTTGGGGGTTGGGTGAGGTGTTGTATTTTTACTATGTGCTGTATGCTATACAATGTTGCTACTACAGGTATCACTTTTTGTTGATGTAATAATTCTAACAGAAATTTTTTTTTTCAAGAATTGTGTCTGTAGGTGCTTGTAGTATGCTTGGGAAACTCTGAACTCTCTTGTTCCATGTATTTAAGTATTATTTATATTCAACTTTCTCAATTTCCATAGTTTGAAATGCTTTTTTTTCTTTCTGTGGTTCTGAAGCCAAACTGTTCTTAATCCTGGTAGTTGCTGCTCTCTGCATTCTTTTTATGAACAAAGTTAACTTCCATTATGTTCCTTGTGGATGGAAACCAGGCTGAGTTTGAGATCTGAGCTTGTTGTTTATTAGTTGTGTGGGCTGGAGCAGAGCCTGGGGAATTTGGAAAACCAAACACATTGTATGAGAGGTGAAGGGAGAAGGAAAATCAAAACACAGGTAGGGATAGAGGGAGGCTTATATTGGTAGAGTGTGGTTTGAGGAAGGAGAAAGAAAAATGAGCCCAGGAGAGGTGGCTAGGTATTGGGAAGAGAGAACTAAGTAAGAAACTGGAAGATGTGCCACCTGGTAGGGGAGTTGCTTTCTCATCACCTACTTGAGAGGCCTCTTCTCTTTTTAAGGTGTTTCAGGCTGTATTTTAAATTTGAATGCATATATGTGCTTTTGTGGTTGAAATGTAAAGATGTATTCCCATTGTACGTTAAAAGGAAAACCCTAGATTTTTTTTAAAACTGTATTTTTCTTTTCCAGCTGAATACTGGGGTTTCTAGTGCCTGCCTGTAAAACATTGACCCATTTTATAAAATACAGGTTCAATAGAAACTTTCATTAGAATCTTGGAAAATAAACTGTTGCTGCATGATACAGATTGCAAATCTCAATTAGAAGGCAATGTCTTTGCTTCAATGCCTAAACAGGTAGTGTTTTAAAAAGCTGGATGTACTACTGTAAATAGTATTTAGAAAGTCTAACTTAAGTCTCCTGCAGGTCACCAGCGTAATGGAGCTATTTTTTTTACATTTTTCTTTACTCTAGACCTGTAAGGTTTTAAGAGAATTGGGGTTTGTGAACCAGCAGTATATTCTTTACAAAAACCTAGTGATTAAAGAGCATGTTGTTCTTTATCTAAGTATTGATATAGTGTCTTTTATTCCTATTGAAATTATTTAGAATATGTATTCTAACAAAAAGATGTTTAAAAAAGATGCATTTTCTGCAAATATTTTCAAACTACATATTTAAATTTTATATTAAAATCAGTTTTATACTAGCAGCTTCTGTGCAGACTTAATGGTCTCTTCAACTAAATCTTATGACAATTCACAATATGTAAAACCATTTCAAGTAGACTTCTGTAATGAAAATTAAGATCATATGGAAGTAATTGAGATTTTATTTGGGTACTGTAAAATGAAAGACTTGTGGTGTTCTATAGAAATTCTTCCTAGTGCATTTAAAAGCTCCACTGGCAGTGTCTAAAGATAGTTTGATCTAATTACCACTGAGAGGCTGTAAACTACAGGAAATTCTGTTCAGCATCCCATGCAGTATGGTCTCTGCCAAAAGAACTCCAGGCACAAATCAATAATTTTCTAGGACAAGTTTGGTATTTCCATGCCCCCAAATTACTTTATCAGTATTTTGCTCAGAGTTATTACCTTACCCAGTAAAAAGTAATGAATTTCCTGGCTTTAGGTTGCTACCCTATTATATTGTAACAAGATGCTTCTGACCCATGAAAAAGGAATGCACATGAAAGTTGCCACGCTGAGATTAGCACTATGATCAGGAAAAGGTCCAGCCAGAATTCTTGAAAGCCAGCCATACTTTTCAAGAAGTTAAAGTAGAAGTGAATAGCAGGTTTCTGCTTTTAAAAATCGAAACACTTTTTTCTGTTTTGCTTTTTAATATTGCTGTCTTACCTGAGCTGTAAATCACTTATATTCTTGAACGTGTCTTTTCTTTTACATATCTGTTTCTGCTATATGTGTTCCCAACTAGCAAATCAATGAATACGTGGTGTCTTGTCCAGTGTAAGAGCAGAAGCCTTCACTCTCACATATGCTGAGTTAAATTCTGATTGTGCAGCTCTTTGAAGCTCCAAACTCTTATGATGCAAACTTAACAACCTTTATGCCTATAGCGTAACAATTATAATTGGCCTCATTGTGCTTAATATACATAATTTTTGACCACTGGAAAGAATAGAAATGGATGTCATTGGCAATCTTCAGAAGAGAAGCACTCCATAAATGTGCTTTGCCTGCCAAGTGTTAGAATTTTGCACATGCATTATATTTTTACAAAGTTAGAATTTACTACAATACCATGATATCACTGCAATTTTTAAATGAGGTTTAGTATTAATATTCAAAAAACACAAGCTTTATTGGAGGCTTCAAAACTGTGTCTAGATTGTCCAAATGTTAACACTTAGACTGGTAGGAGCAAGCAACATACAAATTTGCAAATTGTGGATGATTTATGGTGAATGAAATACATTTTCATAGAATCATGGAATCTTAAGGTTGGAAAAGATCTCTAAGATCATCAAGTCCAACCATCAACCCAACACCACCATATCTACTAAACCATGTCCCTAAGTGCCACATCTACACGGTTTTTGAACACCTCCAGGGATGGTGACTCCACCACCTCTCTGTGCAGTCTGTTTCAATGCCTGACCGCTCTTTTAGAGAAGAAATTTTTCCTAATATCTAATCTAAACCTCCCTGACACAACTTGAGACCATTTCGTCTTGTCCTGTTGCTTGTTACTTGGGAGAAGAGACCAACACCCACCTCACTACAACCTCCTTTGAGGTAGTTGTAGAGAGCTATGAGGTCTCCCTTCAGCCTCCTCTTCTCCAGGCTAAACAACCCCAGTTCAATTTTAGATCAGAACAGCTAATGAAATTTACATTTTGGTTTTGTTATGAGTGAACTATATTTTTTTTGTTTGATTATTATAAAGTTTTTCAGCTGTGAATCAAAACTACACAGAAACAACATGAGGAGCTTGCAGATGTCTACAAATGCTGATTTATCATGTATGGGCTCAAATAACCAATTTTGTATTTCTCTAAATTTGTTCCTGTACAAACTAAAAAGAATTCCCAAATGGGTGCAATTAAAATATCCCATGAGGAAAAATAGTCTAGGTGGGTGTCATGGTTTAACCCAGCAGGTAGCTAAAACAGCCACACAGCTGTTCACTCACTCCCTGCCCCCAGTGGGATGGGGGAGAGAATCAGAAAAATAAGGTAAAACTTCTGGGTTGAGATAAAGACAGTTTAATAGAACAGAAGAGAATGATGATAATGATAAAAGAATATACAAAACAAGTGATGCACAGTACAATTGCTTACCACCCAAAGCTGATGCTCAGCTAGTTCCCAAGCTGCGCTGCCTCCTGGCCCATCTCCCAGTTATATACGAAACATGACGTCATATTGTATGGAATATCCCTTTGGCCAGTTTGGGTCAGTTGTCCTGGCTGTGTCCCTTCCCAGCTTCTCGTGCACCCCCCACCTTCTTGTTGGCAGGGCAGTATGAGAAGCTGAAAAGTCCTTGACTGCTTGGCAACAACTACAGTATCAGCGTGTTATCAACATTATTCTCATCCTAAATCTAAACCACAGCACTATGCCAGCTGCTAGAAAGAAAATTAACTCTGTCCCAGCTGAAACCAAGACAGTGGCTTAACCACTCCAGCAATGAAGCAAATGCCCTTATCTGGAATTCTGAGAACTTCAGGACCGGGCTGTTTCAGAGAGAGATTCACACAGATGAATACTAGACAAATGGCCTACATAGCTTGAATGTATCTACCTGCTATATGTCTCAGAGCTATTTGGATGCTTGAGTGTGAAAGTTTGCTTGTTACCTGTCAAAATTGATGGTAAAACTCCAGAGAAAGGGGAGATTTGGGTCCAGGCTCCCTTTGCTGTGACTTCCAATGTGTCACTAACCTGTTGTTCTGCAGCGCTCTCCCCTACAAGGAAACTATCAACATTGTAATAGTGCTCTGGCATCTCTATATAACCTGCTGCTGGATGCTTTTTCCTTTTTTTTTTTTTTTTTTTGTATGGTGGGTAAGCCTTTTCATGTGCATCCTAGTTTTCAACTAGTTTGTTACATGTGTTAGTTTGTATTATGGTTCTGTCAGGGGATAAACCTTAACCCATCCAACTGAGTGCAGGTTTTAGGATGTCTCTTTTATTGTTATGAATGTTTATGGTTTTACCGTTTTGTTTCTTCACTGTGGTATTACTACTGAATGGTATTCTACAGAAGATTATTTGATAAGACTTTTCATAAGGTAATTGCTATAGTCCATTCCTTTCTGTGTCATGACACTAGCAAGAATTCCCTTAAAAATGTCTTAGATATACAGCCCTACTAACATATTAATGTCTTACTGTAATCCTGAAGTATTTTGAGAAAGCCAAAAATACAAGTATGTGTTTATAACTTTCATTTATGTTCTGAAGTGTCCTATTAGATTCTTTCTCTTGATCTAGAAGATGATGCTCAGCATTTATTTCATGGAAACAAACACTGCAATCATTCATCATTCTAAGTTATGTTCTGATTTTCAATAGACCAAATATGACCTGAGAAATCACGTTAACTTCTCAGAAGTTAGTCTTTTAATTTTTTTTTTTTCAATCTGTTTCGTAGTTGTTAGGAATCCACACGTGCAAGCTACCCCCAGATATGTTTAGCAGAGAATGATGATGAGAATGATTAAATGCTAGTTTGATCTGAACATTCTTCTGGCCCTACAATGGTAGAGGAACATCGGGTCGAAAAAGGCAAAATGTGAAGATTCCTCTGTCACTCTGCTGTGTTCATTTAGATCTTCATGTGAAGGAAACAGACTACCATAGTGGCTTAGGAGATTTATGGAAAGCTGTGTAACTTCAAAGGCAATTAAAAAAAAAAAAAAATAAAAATTAGTCACTTTCAGGAAGTCAAGCAATAATGTTTACCCAAAAGTGTTAGGAAGTACAGTCCTTGTTTGATGAACTGTTAACTGTAGAGGCAACTGAGGGCATTTCCCTGAGAAGGGCAAACTGTCACTCAGTGAGTCAGAGGGTCTCAGTTGCAAAGCAATCAGTAGCACAGAGAGACTCCTGTGGTTTCCAAAGTACTATTCACAGGGTCATAGCAAGTATGACTAAAGAAATCTGAACAATTTGAAAAATTATATGTTCTCTCTTCTTCCCACCATGTAGTGCCACATGACAGTATACTCAAGATATGTGCTTAGGTACATGCTCAGCCTTAATGCTGCGTGGAAATACGTAAGAGGCAAAAATTTGGAATTAATACTATGTTCTTCATGAGTAAGGTCTTATATTAATAGTTATATGGCCACTTGGTGTAGGATAAGAAAGAAAGGAACAGAAGGGAAGAAACCTGCAAAAAGTTCATTTTTGTGACTGAGCAATATTGGCCCTTGAAGCCTAGGGTAAATAGCCTAAAGAAGAAAACATTACAGTGTTATTTTATTCAGTTTCAAACATTTTAGCAACATATTTCTGTACTATATCAATGAGAATGCTTGAAAACTCAGTCCAAATATGATAAAATATACAAGCTTATTCAGTATCATTGGAGACAGCTGTCTTTAAAGACATGTAAGGACAAATGTATTATGGTTAATAATTTTCTTTGGAAACACTTACATTGTAAGTTTATTTAAAAAAACCCCAAACAAACCACTTATGTCTGAGGCTTTCAGATATTTGGCGACTATTTATTTTGCTGTTACTGTTTCCTTGTGCTCTTATATATCCAATCAGCATTGCCTTGTTTTACATAACAATTGGTTTTTCTTGTTGGGCAAACCCCAATGGAACTCTGTTCAACTTCTGCTTTACTTCACGGATGTTACCCTTAGAGAACTCATTTTCTGGGCTTAATGTCTTTTTCTCTACAGCAGGTAGCTTCTGAGTCAGTTGAATTCTGCTTTATTACAGTCATGCCATTCTACTTTGTGCAATAGACCTAGCAGTTGTTCTCTGCCTACGTACTATATGTGATATCCGCTTTCTTAGAAGCACTGCTAAATGGAGTAATGCAGTACTTCCACTGTAAGGGTTGGAAACAACGCTAGCAAAAAGAGGTGCTTTATAGGGAGACTGCAGGCCTGGCTGTTTTTTGCAGTCCTTTCCCTTTTACTCTCCCAGCATCGACAATTGTATTAGAGATGTTGGAAGATAAATTCCTGCTTGATCCCTTTTGTATTTATGAACCTGTTTTCCCTTAATCTGTGTAGTCTTCCTTGAATCCCTTGACAGCTGTCTGTAGCAGTAAGTTCCAGCAGCTGGCTACCTGCTGCTCTTCCCTCATGCGCACCCCCTCACTATCTTATACCAGTCTTATTTCATTAAGTGCCTTCTGCTAATGTATAGTGGGATTTGTTGAACAACAATTTTTCATTCACTCTATCTGCTGTCTTAATGGCATCTGCAAACCTCTACTATATTCCCCTCTGCCTAATCCTTTCCCAGCTGGGGTGTTCCGGCTGTTTTAAGCCATCCTCTTAAGATAGTTGTTGCATTCTCTTCATTATTTTAGTTACCCTTCTCTCATTTCTCAATGTTCTTCTTGAAATACGGCAACTCTTAGTACACTCAGTATTCAAGATGCAGCCATGCTATGATCATATAAAGGGGCAAAATTCACACTGAATTTTCCTAAAATACTACGGAGTCATAAGGCAAAAAGGAAATCACATGGGGAAATAGAACTTCCTGGAGGGTTATAGCATTTGGATATCTTTTGTGAGCTTAAACTCTTATTCTGTCAGCTTATGGTCCAAGAGTCAGGATGCAGGTCTTGATATTTCAGGTATCATCAGGTGTTATAGATCATGCATGTAAAGAGTTACCTTGCTATGAAGGAACTAAGTGTACTGTTGGTGTAATGGCTGTATCTGTTGGTCATCTTTAGTATATCTCTCACTATTTTTGGATCTGTATTCTTACCTAAATGAGGAAGAAAGAATTATTTTAAGTTTACTTACCAATACTTGTTCTTGGCAGATGACTTTGTTACATACAACTAGACTTCTTGAAGGTTTATAAATCCTTTTTATTTTCCAAATTAATGCTTAATGCTCTAACACAGTAACAGTGATGTCTAGCACCAGTTTAGTCTAACAACTGTGTGGTTTAGAATTTAGACAAGTTAATATTAAATCAATATTCAAATCATTCCTGGAGGTAAGTTTTGCTTCTTTATAAACTTGCCCCATTGTCACCAGGTCATCCTTTAAACTTCAAATATAATTAGGAAAGAAATAATTTTCAGTTCTTCCTGATTTCATTACTTTCAGCCTTCTAGTAAGCTTCCAAGCCAAACTCACCTGAAGTGGTAGAATCCTTCATTTACAGTCGAGTTCAAAGTTTATCTAGGATTATGTCAATTCTTTTGAGCTGAAGCTACATGACATCTGAGCTAAACATAAATATAAATGACATCAAGCTAAGTATTTATTTTGGGTATCTTTTAGTCTTTACGTACTTGATATTAACATATTCTGGTTATGAGAGAGAATAACAAGCTTTTTGTAATCAGTTTGGGTTTTTTTCCCCTCATCTTAAGTGTTGCCAATATATTGAGTGTGCTTTTACTTTATGCACTTCCTTTAATAAAAGAGTTAATGAAAAGAACTGTCTTAATTCCTTGCCAAGTTTGTAATGGGCTAGGCAGAGATGCCTGTGACTTTTAGCAAAGATGGGAAATGCTATTGGGTATAACTCACTTTCACTTCTCTTAGGGTCCTCCTATTTTATTTTTTTAAGACAGGAGAATAGTAAATTAGTTATACTTCAGTGTATAGGGCTTGCAGTTTGATATGCCATAGAACTTGGGTTTTGCAGAATTGCTTAACAGTTGAGTAAACTTTATCTCAATTTTTTGACAGCCATGTAAATATGCAAGTAAAACATTACAGCCACAAAGAAACTACAGTCAGATGTAAACTAACAAAACTATATTGACCTAAGAAAATGTTAATATGCTTATTATACAACACAGTATAAGAATTCAAAGCATGTGTGTGTAAGTTAGCTCACAAGCTTATCTTGCATTTTAGTTGCCATGCAATTGTTTCTTAATAGCTTTTCCACGCTGTTGCTGTGTGTAGTTTGAGAGAAGAAATTAGAAAAGAATTTATACCACACTCTCCACGAGTTCTGTTATAAAATAGCTATTTCCTTTTGGGAATAAGGAGAAAGTATGAGCTTTCCAAAAACTGAAATACGCAGTGTTCAAAGCCAATTTTCAGTTTTAAGTAACCGAGTGTATCGCGTAAAATTCCAAGCTGGTATGTGTCAAAGCACATTTAGATTGTTATAGCAATATAGATAGAAATAAAGAGAAGACGGCAACTGTAAATAAACTGGCCATACTTTCAACCCCAAATAGGGCCTTCCAAAAATTCAAATTCAGGCATCAGTTCCCAGTGAAAAGACTTATTAGCACAAGATCTCAAAATAAAATACTGTTATGAAATAAATCTTTTCAAAATAGCACTGTGGGAGATGCTTCTGTAAGTATGATTGTAATGATCAGGCATTTGAAGAAGCAGGTAGGGGGGCTTGCTTTTTAAAGCCATCTGATAATATCAAGAATATGGTACTATTTGGCTTTAAAAGACTGGTCAGACATCTGTGGAACTACAGAGTTTGTATATACATTTTAAATCCTTCTCAAAACTCTTAGATTTCTAAAATAGAAGTTCAGATTGCATATGAAAACATAAGTACTCATTTTCCTCTCTTATAAGCTCATCCTTATTTGCTTTGATGTATCAAAACAAGATTTTCAGAGATGTCAGCCACCTAGAGAGCTTTCATAGGGTGTCTGTGCATCACGCCACTGGACATGGGCTCTGAGTCTGCATCAGAGGAAAGAACAGCTGTTATAAAGAAATGGAAATAGTGATGAGAACAGTGTTGAGATTCAAATGAGGATGCAAGGAACAGGGAATCACTGAACCTGGAAAAAAATGGTTTGAGAAAGAGCAAGAAAAATGAGTAAGGAAAAAAAAAAGCAATCGTGTATACTTAAACAGTATCTTGCCCTCAGCAATTCTTGGGCAAAATACAAAAGCAGGCTGTAAAAGAAAACCAGCACCTTTCTTAAAAAAACAAAACAAAAAAACAGATTGTGTTCCAGATATTTGGACTGTCAAACTACTTTGTGCAACCAGAATTCTATATACTTATAGCTGAACAGCAAAACAGGCAAATTAAAGACATGTGCCCTATTTGTCAGAGCAACACCAGACAGCTCCAGTAACTTGAGGCCCCACTGTTATTGCTTAAAAGCACAGTGCTTATAAAACAACTCAGACAATTCCAGTATATGAGCTAATGTACTTTAAAAAAAAAAGTGTGTGAAAGCAATACTACTGTTTATATTAAATGTAGTAACTACATCTCAATATCCATTTAACGTGTGGGGGGTTTTTCTAGCATTCTGCGAAGATGGTTTCAATCTGTCCACAAACCATTTTTTTTTTCCTCTTGATTCTTGTATGCTTGACAATAGCATACTAAAAATTATCTCTCCTATCTATAGGACATCAACTATTGCCATCTATGAACAGAGAACGTGCTCTGCTGAGAGGGAAGGAGAACGGAAAGGGACAAACTAAGAAGGAAAATGACTGTTGCACTATGAGTGGAGAACCATGGTTAATAGAGGTTGTATTGAAATACTACCTGAAGTGGTTTTTATGCTAATAGTGAGAGCTTGAGAATTACTGAAATACACATTATTAACCATTAGATCTTGCAGGTTCAGTTACAATAACTATAGCCAGAGTACAGCTAGCTATGTGAGTGTTGCGCAGAGGCAGTGTGCTCCAGAGCACAGGCTGCTGGAAGGCTTTTGGAGGTTGCAAGTGTAACAGTGGTAATGATGCACTATGCAGCAGCTAAATCAACCTACAAGACTCTCTTTGAGGAGATGAATCCAGAGAATCATTTGAGGAATTCATACTTGTGCGTATCTACTTACATAGCTTTATAGTGAGGGAGGAAGAGACACAATGGGGAATGTCTCTCTGCTTTTGAATCTCTTTTGACTTTTGCCTCATACGCTTCTGTAGCACGTCCTGTCCTGATATATTCTACTTCTGTCTGCCTCAGCCCGTAAGTGAAGTGACTTTGTGTCGCGTTCCCATTCTGGCCCAGGTACCTGAAAGCTGTCCCTGGTATTAACAGTACTTACTATGCAGTAAACTCACATTTGAGCTTGGCAAGCACTTTTAGTGGGCATCTGGTTTTCTATCTTCTTTTTCTGCAGATGTCAACTCTGTGACTGGCTTCAGGATTCAAAAGCAGCTGCATCAAAGATTATAATTATTGTTGTTATTTTTTTAAATGCATTTATAACTGAGTGACTTTCCAAATATAGGTGTCTTGACTTGGAATTCAGGAAAGCTATTTTCCAGTCTGTATGACTGGCAACCTGTAAAAAAATGCTGAATTAATACAGATTCAAGAAAAGGTCTGTTTAACTGTCTAATCCACCATAATTAAAATGTGCTGTTGTAGGTGTGGATTGCAGTAACTTTTTTTAACAAAGTCTCTCTAATTAACCCCCTTTCTCTGTCAATGTATTTACGCATAGTACTGCCCTCTACAAGTGTCCGTCAGGACTGCTCACGTGTTTGTGCTTAGCTCTCCCATAGGAGGCTGTAAATTCTAGGGCTAATAACTAATAAACACTTTGAGTCTGCTTATGGAAATATTTTTGGTTCTGATATCCACAGCGAGCAGTAAAATGCAACTGACAGTGCTAATGTTTGTTTATGGGAAGGTCATTTGGAGAAGATTAATCTGATTCCCTCTACTCAACCCTTAAATGAATAAATTGGAGGTCTTGTTGGATATACAGGCCAAAGATGTTGCAAATACTTGAAGGGAAACATTTTGAGCAGTATTTTTATGTCTCCTGACCCTAGGAGGCACTCTTTAAATAAATGTTTAGCAAAACTATAATGGCTAAACATTTATTTATAATAAAAAAAATCTTAAAATACTATGTATTTCTCTGTAGTGATACTTGACTCGTTTATAAAGAAACTAAAAGCAGAAACTAATCTGCAATTAGTTGACCTTGCAGAAATCTATTCCAAAATGGTTTAACAATCAACAGTTTATGTAAAATTACAACAGAAGAACAGAGGAAGGAAGAGAAGACTTGGCCATGTACATATCTGGAAAACTGTCTTGCACTGAGCCTTATTGTTTTGAACAGTCAGTAAATGAGCATCCCATCTGGTATAGTTTTAAAGAAAAGCAAGTCCTGTCTTTTCTGAGCAGCTGTACTCTTGTACTCAGTGGCAGGCAGAAAAGGAAAAGCAGCAAAGAAATGCAGTACTGGCAGGATTTTGGAAGAAGTAATGGAGATTCCACCATCTGCAGGATTTATTGAACCCATTGAGAATTTGTATATTGTGCTTGTGTTGTGCTTTCACCTTTGTTATCTTCTGCTACAGCCCTTTGTGTTTATCTGCCCTGACAAGTTGTTCACAGAAAGATGGCTACCTATGATCAAACCAGAAGAAATGGTAGAAACTACTTTCATTAGGAGATGGTATGATGATGGTAAATTTGGAAGGCTAAGTATTTACCTTAGTACAGCTTTAAGTTTTCATCAATGCCTGACAAAGCCGTCATAATGGGGATGTTTTAAGTCCTTGTTTTAAGCCAGTGAAACTTTTGTGCCTATACTGAACATTATTATCAAGTGTAAGTGTAGTTACGAAGACCAGTAGCCAATACTTGTGTTTTAAAGATACTACTTAAGAAGGTTGATTGTATATGATAATAGTACCATCATTATATGATTAAGGATCTGACAGACTGTCAGAAGTGGGTTAAAATCAGACAGCTGAAAGATGGGTGGCTCTGAAATGCTTCATCACTAACAATCACTGCTGCATGTGAATAGTTTATTGTGTTAGGCTGAAGCATGTGGCAATTCAGTGGCAGATGTATAACTTTCCATTAGCCTCTGAGGCTGATGCTCTGGGGCAATGACACTTCAGACATTTGATTTTCCTCTGCTGCTGTGAGTCTGGAGTTTCCAGCTGTGTACGAATATCCTAATCCACTTGCTTCTCTATTGGCTGAAGAGTTTGATTTGTCCATAATGAGTTAGAGAGACATCTGACAAGCTGTTCATTCAGCAGACTTGAGAGGATAGTGAAATGGAGTGGGTGTCTAATAATGAGGAGCTGGGGACAGTAATTTAGTTCTTACTGTGTCTCAGCCAACAAAGATGTGCCTATGACATATGTGACATGTAAAAGGGTTAGCACTGCCTTCTGTTATTTGGTCAAATATTCGAACACCTAGTGATTCAGTAAATGGTTTTTATTTTACATTAGTAGCTAAAAGTAAAGGACAATTCAGTCACCCATTATGACAACTAAGTATTCTTTCCAACTAACAGTACTTGGGCTGTCCAGTGACTAGTCTCAGCCAATATGCCAGAATGTTTTGCAAAAGTGACAGCTGACAAGTCTACATAAATCTATCTTGCTTTGCTCATTAGTGATAATTCTTGGGTAGCTTTCAAACTGTAAGTACATAGTATAAGTGCTGTGGGTGAAATCATCAACTATGCTTGATGAAAGACTGATGTTCGGTTGCAGTACTTGCGGTTTCTAGCTGCATATTTGAAATACAGTGAAAAATACAAAACCTATTCCTGATGCACCTTGTAGGACTGTCAAAGGACAACTTAGTTCTTACTAAAATGCTTAGTATCATGATGAATAATTTTGTCTTAATGATCTGTTTCCCTTATGTACTTCAGATTTCTCTCCTAGTAGCAGATTTGTTTTGCAGATGTAAGGTAAAATCATCTACCTATTTTTCCCTTAAATCTGTTTTATCTTCTATGATTTGATCACAATTTTTTTGTTGTTGTTGTTGACATGGATATCCAGGAATGTAAAGACTAAATATAAAAACCCAAGGGCACTATTTATATATGTGTGTATGTATTTATAAAAAATGAAAAAACACCTTTGGAATCTGCAACTGTGGGCAAGGCTGTGAAATTTTATTTTTGGTATCAGCAATTATTAGTCTATCTACAGGAGGGCTTTAGGTATTGCTAATGTTTTACTCTTAGCACAGGTTAACTGTAGCAGTAGGATTAGCAGTCTGTCAGTGACAATATGTTTTGAAGCAGGCTACTAGGTTGCCAAACGCAGACTTCAGGCAGGAGGTGAGGTCTGAAAACTAAAAATGTCATTGTTTAATACTGTGGAGAAGCTGGTCCCACTTTTCAAATAGCAATAACTCCTTCAGTGTCTCACAGTAACTATTATCTTCAACCTATCTTTTAATCTTTTATGGCTTCAATCAGACCTTCAATATGGGGATTTTTTTATTGGGATGATCATAGGCTGCCTGATTTGTCTGACTGGTGATTGGGACAATTATTTAAAACAGAATTTCTAGACTGGATTAGCGAATAGATGCACATAAATTGATAAGGTATTAATTTGTTTCTTAATAAGGTCTGCTTAAGAAGTTTCTGGCAGTGTATAATAGTACATATCTCAGTTTACGAATAGTCTTCTTTCAGTATCCCTGTCTTTCCAAAAAGATGGTAGGATTTGAGCATGAGGATGTTGCAATTTGTTAGATGAACTAGGCAGGGCTGACCCTGAATGAAAGAATTATTTCTGGCTACACAGAGCAAAGACCAAACCATTCAAAATATATTAACTCGGTCAGCCTAATTCAGCAGGGGGGTTTGTTTGTCTTTTTCTTCCTTACAGAAAGCAATTTTATGGAAATAGCCTTATTGACAGAAAAGGCTGTTCTTGTGAAAGTGTTGGCTGCTTGGAATTTGATCTGGAAAGCCAGCTGACACACTTAAAAGCAAGTTTCTGTTTCAGCATTTATATTAGCAGCTATAAGACTTTTATCTCTTGCAGCAGAAAAAGTTGTCAAATGTAGGCTCAGCAACGAAGTTTCAATAAAATGTTTCTACTAATCAAGCTAACAGCCACATAGAAAATTAATTTGCAAATTCCTTTGAGGCATACTTATGTATATGAGTAATACTGTGACTTAGTTCTCTTCAGGCTAACTTTTAAAAATACTTCAAGCCTGAAGTCAGGTAAACACTGTCAGTCTGTTACATCTAGACTTGGAATTGCACATAAGACTGAGAGTACGATTCTGGATCCATTGGATCCATTCTGGATGCATTGCATCCTCTAAATAAGGAGAGTAATGCCCCATTGCTCTAGGCTGACTCTTGAGATCTGTTGACTGTTAAGGCATCTTACCAAAGTCACCATGCTGAAAAATCCAAATTCTGGCTAAGTGAAACAAAACCTCAATACTGGAGTTGTGTTATTTGAAGCCTTTGCAAAGGGCATCTGTTTTCTTTCTTTAGTGAAAATATTACTATGGAAAAGCTGTTTGCCAACTAAAATGTCCTCAAGAGGATGCTTAAGCATCTGTAATATCTTGAGTTGGCCAGGAGTGGACTAGAGCCAGTGGAGCCCTCGGTCCCAGTTCTATGAAGGGGTAACATAGGTAAATATACGGCTGTACACAGGAAGGGTGCTGAATAGGCCAAAAATTATGCTGCAATCTACTGATACCAAGGGAATTTTGAGATGAGTTCAGCATGGCTTTATCCAAAATAAGCCACAGACATTTCTTTCCTTGTCTCATGGAAGAAAATTGGGTTAACTTGATAGCTGGTTATTTGAAAGGGATTGCATAACTTCTATTGCTAGCGTTTTATAAGAAAACTTAGTATTAACTGCTTGAACTCTTGCATACCTCTAAAATTTACTTTATAACTTTCTGCATCCATTCTTAAGAAGACTTCTGTGGAAAGAACGTAATGGTGTTTTAATTAACTTTGGAGCTCAATCCCACCAGATACTCAGTCATTATTATCTGTAGGAATCTATGTTATTTCCTTATGGTTGCTTTAAAAATAACCAAGAATTGCATCTTCTGGTATTACAGAGGTGTTTGGGAACAGTGTAGTTCCATATCAGTCCAAAATATTTTGACAAGCTCCGTGTTTTAGCCATGTCTCCTGTCAGTAGCAATTAGTGGCATCTGTGTAAGAATGGAATGGAACTGAAGGTGCATGGAGTTTAAAATAATTGTGGGTAACCTTTTAATCACAAATTTACTTCAGAGAAAGCAAGTAGTGCTCTTTGATCATCCACAAGGCACCAAATGTTATTTCTCAAAGTGCTCTAGAATTAGTCACGAAACCTGATGCAGTTTTACTTGACAGGTAATAGGAGTGTAACAGGCTTGCATTTTTATATATTAAACTGAGGTAGATTTCAAAGCTGGAAAGTTGTAAAATCATGTATGTTGACAGAGTAGTTGCATGCATGCACAGCCTAGTCAATGACAATTAAGATTCATATTCGACATGCAAAGACTTAGTATGGACAAAGGTGTGCATGTTAAAAAGTCTGGCTGCTTGGCCTGGGTCATAGGTTTATTGACAAAGATGTTTATTTTAGTAATTTCTTGCTGGAGATTGTGGGCATGTGCTCCCATTTTTATTATTGTTAGATAAGTTCCAGTTGCAGATTTCTTTTCGTAACTTTTAAGAAATGAGTAAAAAAGATAATATCTTGACTTTCAAGGTCTTCTGCTGTAATTTTAGGGCTGAGAGTTTAGAAATAATATATATCCACTTGTAAACTGATCTAGTAAAAAGAGCCATTAAGCAGGGAAGAGTAATGCATTCCAGGACATTGGTCCAGCTATCTTAGCAAAACCCCCTCAATGTTTTACTTTGTGAGGAAGAAGCAAGAAATAGCAGATGAGTTGCCAAACACTCCCAGATGATGCCAGCTCTGACTAATATCAGCCCTTCTTATCTTCCTAAAACACCCAATTGTCCTCACAAACAATTAATTGTTTCAGCTGTAAATGTAGTCATTTAATTATGTATTCATTGGCTTTGGAAGTCATGAAACCAGCAAGTGGAAACTTTGAGAAATGGAAATAGTATTGTACAAAGGGATTGTGATTCAGTGTGGAGATCGCTGCTTTTCACAGACACTATGCAGTAAGCTGTGGAGCTTTATTTTAGTAACTAATGAAGATTCAAATACAGCCCCTTAGACTAAGTCTGAAGACATGGTGAAAGACAGGAACTCTGTCAGTCATGTTAGTGGCTAAATCGAAAGGTGGCTCTGGAAGTTGCTCTCACCATCCTCCCAGGTGGGTGTGCTTGTTGCCAATCTGGTGGCAAACTGTTTAAAAGGCAGTGTGCACTTAAGGATTGATAGTAAGCCAGTGACAACTACTGTTGGCAGTGGGCTTGCAAGCAGCTCAGCAGACAGCTTTTATCTATTTATGTAGAAATTCTATGGCTGTTGCATGAAGGCAGTATCTTCCCAGTGTTGTCAGGACTGTAAGAGACTTGCAGGTGGAGGACTAATTATGGCCTGAGATTTGTTTTCTTTCTGACACAGATTCTAAATAAAACCAAACTTTTTCCTCAGTATTAGCAGCAGCACAGGAGGAAGGCAAGTGTGCAACTCTTTGGTAGATTGAAAGAACAGAATCTTCTTTACTCACTTATCCCTGTGGTTTAGTGCTTTAGTGGTCAATTCTTCAGTAGGTGCTCTAGAAACATGTAAGATAAAGATGAGATTCTGAAGGCTTCTTAAAAACCTTTGCTTGCATGAGTGGATTCAAGATTGTAGTCGTAGTGGTGGTTTCTCTGGGGTGTTTGTGGTGAGGTTAGTTGCAATGGGCTGGTAACATCTGGGAGTTTCCTTTCATGTGCCACTTAATTTTCTGTTCCAGTCTAGTGAGTCCTCGCTTGTTACCACAAAGAAAGTGTAAAATAAATTAAAACAATAGGATATACTTACCAGTATGCCTGTGATGCTTGTTACTAAATCTGTATTGATTTCATAGAACCAGCAGTAGTATAGAGCAATATTATACAAATAATGATTTTTCGCAATAGCTTCTTCATGAGTAACAAAAGAGCAGGAACTACTTGCTTCTGTTCATTCATTCTATTAAATTGAGATATGCTGTGAGATATGTTGCACCTTCCCTGCTCTTCTCCATCTGTCTCGAATAATTAGGTGCTGTCCTAGACAAATTACAGTTAATCTCTCTGTATAAATACAGTCCGTAGCACTTTGTGGCATGTAATATGAAGCATTAAACAACATATAGAAGGCCATGAAGGCTTAGTGTGAGTGTGAATTACATCTATACTATATTCTGAATTTGAAGAGCAAAATAGTTTTAAAACATGATAATGTTAAGCCTTATACCTATTCAGAGATTTTTGTTGTTCTTATTTTGCTCAATTTAAGGGTTTCTTTTTAGGACTAAGTAGTTTATTTTGGTATCCCCTCCTAACAAGGGGTATATTTTACCTCCTTAAAGAGTATCAGGGCTTCCTTAGAGTAAAACCTTTACTGCCTTTTGGTAAAACTTAACAATGGAGTGGTTTTTTTTGCCTCAAGTTTAAGGCTATTAGCTTGCTAAACAGTTCGTGCTATGTAATGTTTTAGTCTCATAAATTTCAATTTAGGGTAATGATACTAAATACAACTTGTTTTTAAATGTATTAAAGGCCTATTCCAACTCTTTTGGGGTATGTCTGATTTGTGTTCGTGACTTATGCATTTCCAGTTTTCACATTCCTTTCTTGTTCTGAATTGTATAAGGATAAACAAATTTCTTGTATTTCATGTATATTTGTTCCTATTACCATCTGGTTTTGTAGGTGTCTCTTGTTACTACTTTTGGTTTAAGTATCTTTTTTTAAACAGTAATGTTAACATGAAATGTTGAATGAAGAAAAAAAAATGAAGAATTAGGTAAATAATTGCAGTTGGATTGGAGCATGTCTTCTGTTTTTACTAAAGAAAAAAATGTCTTAAGTTTCTTTTACTGCTGAGTAAAAAAAATACCAAGCCTCTTTTGATGGAAAATTTGGTTTCTCAGATGAGAAAATGTTGGACAGTGTGATTATTATTTTGTTTTGTCAAACTGAAAACTTCTCAGGGAAAAAAAAAATGCCTTGTTTTGAAAGGGTCTGATCCAATGATATTAGTCTTTTGACAATAAACCATATAGTGTAAAATGACGATCTGCTTTGTGAGATCTTTATTCAAGATATCTCATGCCTATATTTCCTTCTGGCTTCTCAGCCAACTTGTGAGTTCATTTTGAGGCAGACATTTTTGGGGGTTTTGCCTTTTTTTTTTTTTTTTTTTTTCCTCAAAGAAGTTGGTGAACAGAATGACAGGATTATTTGTGGTTTACAGTATCAAATTCCTGATGACTTCATGTCTGATCTCTGCTGTCTGTTTACATAGTGTTATACACCCCATAAGGCTACTATGGAATCTCTTCTGTCATTGGAACCAGTGGTCATCCCCGGTTTTGACACATGAATATTTTTGTTCATTTACTCCCTCTTGAATCTTCTTGGACGTTACCTGCACGTCTTCTGTTTAATACCTGTCTGTGTTCTGAGATTCTGCTGTTGGCCTCTGTCTGTCCTCTGCTTCTGGCTCTTGCAGAATATTTTCTGCTTGCTTTCTTTCCTCACTACTTCAGCAAGAATCAGTTCTTTATGTTTTCCTTTCTTGTGTTCCCTTCAAAACAATTTGAATTCTTTTGAGGTCTGCCAATATCTGGTTATCAAAAGTTTGCCTTCTAAACAATATGCAGAGTTGATGCATATTTTTTAAGACAGCAAATGTCTTTTTACTGAAATATAAACAGTGGCTTGTATTTCAAGTCCAGGAAGTTGCTATCTTTGGATAGGAAATTGAATGTGGAATGTCCTCCTCTGAACTATTTCTGAGCATCATGGCTGGCTATACAGAGCTGTATCATCTGGCCTGTAGTAATTTGTCTTCTGTCTTTCTATATATCCACCGCCACTGGTTGTGACTGCTTGTTGCAATGTGTTGTCTTCCCATAGTGTTGCTGAAACAACTCTCAGAAAGTTTCCCATGATGTTTTCCAATTCAAAAGCAGTGTTTCACTCTTCTTTAGCTTTGGCTTTTAATACTGTCAGCATAGTGTTCCTGAAATGTCACATTCATTCTCTTGGCTTGTATGACTATGCTGTTTGAATTTCTACATCTCTAGTCACTCTTCCATCAGAGGATTGTTTTTTCTCCAGCTAGTCTCCCTTTCCAGTACAAATATAGCTTTCCCCCTCTGATGACAAGTCATGTATTTGGCTGTAGACCAGAGATCTGTGTCCTCATCAATATTGAAATCTTACTCCATTACATTGTTTGTCATGAATGGGCTGCAGAAACATGCATAAAACCTAAGGTCTTTCATCCACCAATTTTCTGACTACTGTAGAGAATCTGTGCTGTCATTCTGCCTGTCATTCACTTTCATACTCAAGGTATTTTTCTTTAGTGAAAGTCTTTCCCCAGGACTTCATATCTAGGTGACATCTAAGAATTACTCCCCTTTGTTTTTTTGTTTTTCTTTTTCTCACAGCTGGCTACTAGCTATTTAGATCAATAGTGTCTGGCCTACAGAAATTTGTCATCTGTCTTTTTTATATACCCAGTCCTACTGGTTGTGATGTCTCTTTTCTTTGTGAGAGGGGAGTGATCACTTGATTACTTTGGATTGAAAGCCGAAACTGTTGTCTAATTGACATTTAAACACTGTCAGTTCTTTCTGTTATGATACAGCTTTCCTAATTTAGCTGCACAGATCTGCTCTTCTCTAGGCTTTCCTTATTTTGTCTTAGATATTAGAACAGCCATTTTACAGAGTCTGAGAGGTGGGAGTCTTTTTGTGCTTAATTAATGCAAAATGCAGCTTCAGAAATTATTCTTGGGGTCATTGTTTGATCTCATCACCCTTTTATTAGTGTCCTTCCACTTGCTCCCATTCTATAGTCATACCCAGATTGCTTGTCTTTGTTTTCATAGCCCTTTCTAGCTGGTTCTTGTGTTTAATTTTTGAAGTTTCTGTTTCCTCCTAGCAGAGGTCAACTAGTTTAAAACTACAGTGATACAAACATGGTTATATTCCTATTGTAGAAGGTACACTTAATAACTATGCTAGTGAAACTTTTAAAAAGTAGACTAGGCTTAGGACAGCATGGATTTGGGGAGGTGGAGAGAAACACAGGGAATCAATTAGGCAGCACTGTTCAGCATGATCTCAGCATATTAGATGTCTGACTTGAGATGCCAGACACCTTATAAGTCGTCTTGTTGTTGTTTGTGGACTGGGTGTTTTGGCTTCATCATACAGACTTGTAAGTGGGCACTTGGTTAAGTTTTGGACCTTTGTGATACATAAGTATGTGTTGTTGTTGCATAGATGACTGATACATTCCCAACAGAAAAATTTCCTAGCTATAACTTGCATTTTTACAATATTGAGAATTGGCTTAAGGATTCCAGTAAGCTTTAATGCAAAGCATAAACTTGGTCCTGAGTTACTTTTTTTGTACATCTGAGCTTGATTGGCCGTGACTCTTACTGGAACAGCAATACTAACAGATGTTATCCCTTGTGTAATTTCCAAAGACAGCCACACTGGTTGACACTTTCAAATAATAAAAACAAAAGCAGTCATGCTAAGATATTAACCATCTTAAAATTTAGTGTAACACAGCTATGTAGAGGGAGAAGGGTTTTCTTTAAGTATGACTGTTGAAACTAATGCAATGTTATTACAGCAGTAAATTACTTTAAGGACAATAATCATGTTTGAGTCAGACTTATGGAATGACATAATAGAAAGTTGTTCTCAGTGTTCATTCCTGTTTATCAGGCATAAATAAAGTATATTCTTATTCTACATAGCAGCTGCCTTACACTTGTACAGCTGTGAATGTACTTCTGAAGGTAGATTTTTCTTTTTTCTGACAATGATGATCTATTAGGACTCAGAGTAACAAGGGATCTGTTTCTGTATTTGTGGAGTTTTTGCTATTCTTTACTGCTAGGTCCAGATTTTACTGACATATTGCCCAGATTTGATCTCTGAAATGTGAGGTTTCTATTCTCTCCTGCTAATTTTCTGATGCTAGCTATTGTCAGCCAAGATTCCAGATTAAATAGTCCATTTCTATATTTATTTGACTGCATTTGGTGTGTTATGTCAATCAGAAAGTAGTTTGGCTTCCAAAACACTATTCTAGCTTAGAGAAGAAACTGATCCTTTTCAGAGCAGACAGGATTTTGGTTTTTTTAAATGCCAACCAAGATTTATATATAGCTTTTTGTTTTAGTTGGCTGCATTACTTGTTAAAACATAGCACTTCTCTCTCAAAGACACCACCTCAAGAACTTTGATGTGAAGTAAAAATCAAATTTTACAGTTCACATTTTATTTCCTATCTACAAGGAAGAGAATTTTTTTTTCAATACTGAGATCAGAAAAGTATTATATTATTCTCTCCTTGCTTCCCATTGTGAGGAAAATGATTTGGAGTTCATTGCATGTAAAGCACTGTGATCAGTGAGAATTGCATTTGAACAGAATAAACCTTACAGAAAGCTTATTATTCTGGAGTATTGCAGTTAACTGGACTTGAATTTTCTCTGCAGTTGCTTTCTTAACATCTGCAGTGGAGGGGAAAGAGAGTAGTACATCCAAATGGCATGCCTAAGAAAGGAATGTAAATTATCCTTTCTGTTTATTTGCCTTTAAAGCCTGTCTGCTAAAGTTCTTAGCATTCAGATACCACTGTGATAGGTGTGTTATAAATAATATAGTATCTTTTCACAGTTTTAGTCAAAATAGAGTATGTCCCACCCTTTCTAAACTTGTCCAAATACTATTATTATATAGAAGCATAAAAGACTAAATTAACAACAGAGACTTGGAAAGTCGTTGGCTTTAAAAAATTTCATGAAAAGGGGGGAGTTTTGTGTTTTGTAAGGCCCATTTCTCCTGAGCAAATAACATAGACAAAATCAAATTCAGGGGAAGAGCCTGGCTGCTGCTATAAAATAGGTGTGAATTTCCAGTTCATACTTATACTGATGCCTTCTGCATCTTGCCAGGCTGTATGTGTTGCACTGGAAAAGGTTTATAATGTTTAATACAGGAACACTTTATCTGCAGCAGCTGGACTTGGATTGATGTTGGCATTGTATGCTTAAGCGCATGTTGAATAAACTTAGCTGTGCCATTTTAACAAGCTAGTGTCTTTAGATTAGCAAGAAATAGTTGCTACTTGACCTTGTCTGAGTTGCTTTGCTATTCTTGTTTTTTCCAATTTTGGAATGGAGACAATACTGTTTGTCCATAAATATTACAATATTCTGAAAGCTGGTACATGTAGTCATGCTGTCATGGCCAACATACAACAGCTAGACATGACATGAAGAGAAATACTGTGTTACTCAAAGAGCCCAATTCCTCAGTCTTCCAAATCTTTGATACAGGCAACAATCTCAAACTCTGAGACAGCTTGTATTACACTTAGGAGTGTAAAATAGCCCTCTGGCCACCTAACCACAGCAGTTTATATGAAAGTGAATGATTCATTGAGGGGGTTTATTCTTCATGGTGGGTTATTTCTTTTTGCAGAAAAGATGGCTGGCTAGTTCTTGGTATTGAATGTTTTTCTATCAGACTTGGCCCTTGTCAACATCCACGAGTTTGTTCCTCCTTTATATTATAATTTCAAGTGGGATAGACCTCCTTCACCCCAGCACTGGTATAGTTACACAGCAATGATGTACCTGCTACAGCTTATCTTTGCAGAGGAAGAGTAATGAGCAATGTCGTAATGAGGCACTTGTCCTGTGGCGATTGGCAGCTTCAGTCAGGAAAGGGGAACAGTCCCTGCAGTAACTTTAGTAGTACTGTCAGTCGGTAAAGATGGCAACCTTGACTGGTACCTGGTGTATTTCTAAAGAGCCAGCACAGACTCCTCAGAGTGAGGCGAGACTAAGCAATAGGACTCTCAAGACAAGGGAATGACTTTGTTGGAGGGAGGAGTGGCAACTTGTAAGCTGTCCTCATTGGCCAAACATGTGAAGTTATCTCTGACTGGTAATTCAGGATGTCAGTTAGAGCATTTCTCTATGACAATATTTGTGTCTGAGAAAAGATGTGTTGGTAAATGTTTTGTCACAGAGGGAGAGAAGTGTATATCTCATAAGTTCCTCATCCACTACAGAAAAAAACACAAACTGCAGCTTTGCGGTCAACTCTTTATTGCTCACTTGGTTTTCTGCTCTATCCCTGACCAGTCTGAAAAAAACCCTTGTCTTGTAAGATCTGGAGAATACCATCAGCCTACTGTCCCAGAAAGCAGCTCTTGTTTTGTTTGTGGGTTTGGTTTTTTTTGGTTGGGCTGGTTTGGAGAGGGTTCGGGGAAGGAGGGGGGAAGAGGAGGGGAAATTTTGGTTCTCAAGGTTCTTAAGACCTGAAACAGGCTTCCTGAGTAAAACTGAGGAGATGAAGACCCCAAGACTAAACTGCTTATATGGGCAAAGTGAGATACTATTACTAATTGTTGTAAAGTGCAAGCTGATTCTGCACAGTTTTCAACACAGTTGCCACTGGAGTTAAAACTATGCATACCTGTGGACAGTATGAGAGGTTAGCAATACAAATTAATGAAATAAAACGTTAAACACAATCCACAGCAATTTATCTTTCTCCTTACTCTTAGCTGGTGAGCTGCTAATGAAATGGAAGTGTGTTTACATCTGAAGCTGAGCTGTATGCATGCTAATGGAGTTGATATTTTCCACAGAGGACAGAATGTTGGTCAAATTCTAGCAACTTGCCAGCACGCTAAGCAAGTGCATGGCTTTAGTTAGCTCTCAAACTTCATCGCTCACAGTTTAAGTATCTAACCCTCTAAATTCTGGTTAACCACAGGTGCCACAGACAATTAGTTGCAATTTATATAGAGGTTAGGTCTCATTCTAAAAGCAACTTTATAAAAATTCAGCAGGAGTCAGTCCTAATGTTGTGCAACATAATAGTAGGATAAAATATACTCTAATCCATATTCTCTTCAGTCCACCATTATTAATGCAGTTCAGCTGATATACATTGGCTATCTTGAAAACTCTACCTATATTCTTTTTATTTTTACTGTGTAATTACGCTCTGTTCATCATGTGTTCTTGGACAGTATAGTACCTTTCATACCAGAACTGTAAAGTAAGGGGTCATTTGCATGGTATTTAGTGGGCAGACCCAAGCTTGCTCGCAAGCTTGTGCACCACATGGATGCTGGCCAGCTCTGAGCAGAAGCCATGCAATGCAGAGATGGACCTCAGCTAGCACACTTTTCTGAGAAGAAGATGATAGTATCTCAGTCCATACAGGCACATTAGGATGACACTGGCTTACATCACAGACCTACAAACACATGATGTGCTGTGCATAAAATCTAAGGTCTGAACTTAAATAACCCCTTTTTCTAGTGTTGGGGCAAGGTTAATATGCAAGGCAAATTTCTGCTCTGCCTCATTCAATTTCAATAGATGTTAATCTTAGACCATCCTCCCCTCCCTGCTATAAATTCTTTCCTGATTAAGTGGCACTGTTGCTGATTTGAACTGATGCGATTAGGGTTCTCATCCAAGGTTTGACATATAGAATGAATTTTTAAGTATTGACGATACACCCGGTAAGTGACCAGGTTTCCAAAAGAGAGGTAATGCGAAGAACTACTAGAAAATCTAGCTCCATTGCATTGTGTTGAGTTGTTTCCTAATGCAGCTGTTTCTTCAAGTGACAAAAGCCTCTTTTTGGTGGGATCAGAAGTGTCTGATATTTTTCTGAAGTGTGTGGGTTTGAGTCACCCTTTGTTTTTTCCTTTGTATCTTAGTTATTACTGTATCTTCACCTGCTGCAAGAAAAGTTCTTAAAAACTGACTGAAAAATAGTATCTTAAGTATGAATCTTAACTGACACGACTAAGATACAGCTTTCATTTATTTGGTGTCACTGTTTCTCTTCCCTCTCTATGACAGCTTGGATGACTTCTTCAAAAGATATGACTGAAAGATCTAGAAAACTGAGTGACATCAAGATGAATTCAATTTCACGTTAAACCTTTACTGGTGTTATGAGACTATCAAGGTTATTTAAGGTTATTTAGGCCTGAGCATGAGATGTTTTATAAACTTAAGTTCTAGTTTAACTGAAAGAGTTTAGGAATGTATGGTATTCGCTGGAGGGATCATTTCTCCTCTCCTTTTGAAAGAACAGTGAAGAGAAGGCTGAGATTTTGCTGCCATTTGTCCAATACCACAGTTCGGGCATGAGGAACTGAAAATTGTGGGGTCTGCAAAGAATGTTTCCTACCTTGCAAGGGAAATGAACTTACTATTCTTTTTTCAGCTGTCCTACAGCTACTAATGAGCTTTATCTTTACACAGTACTATGTACAGAGGATAGTCCCTTGTGAAATGTCATTTGAAGTGACATTTTGTGTATTTAGTTGACAGCATTTCTTTCAATTCTGCTGTCACAGGTGAATCTATTGAGTCACTTGACCAAACAAAATTTCACAAGCAACTCAGGGGTTTTTTTAATTAAATGTTTTCCATGTTATAAAAGAGTATATATAGCCCATGGACTCCTCTGTGTGCACTGAGCAGCAGCGCTTTATATGCCTTTTGCACAGGTAGAACAAATTAAATAGAATTCTGTTCCAGACACAGAGGAACAAAGGTGATTAAATGGTGGTGATAGAAGTGTCATGAGGCTTGGAAGAATGAAAACGTTGCAAATAAACAGGAATACAACCTTTCCAGAGTTCAGCAACATACAGGAGCGCATGCAATCAGTGGAAGAAGATAGGTAATGAGTTTGCGTGTCTTTGTTGCAAAGACTTATAGTCAAATACAAGTAGCAGACTTTATGTCGATTTACTTTTTACCAAGTTCACATAGCTTCTGGAGTTCAATGCCATACAACATTTGGTGTCAAAAGTTTACTAGAGAAAAACTTTGCTCTGGAGCAGATGATATTGCCAGTAAACAGGTGGGATAGGGAGTTCAATGGGTTGATGCTGTGACTCCTATGAGAGCATGATTTCATGGGAAATTTATTAAATATATACTAGTTTTATATAATTATGTGCAAAGATTTATTAATTAACTACATATTTGTAGTTAATGTGTAAGTATTGCTAGTATTATCTTCTATAATGCAGTAGAGACAGTACTTTTCACTGGAAATCACTGTTCAGCGCTGCGGCCGAGAACGTGGCGCTCCCTAGCTAGTAATGCGTACCTTCCCCGCCCTGCGCTGGGGGACCAGGGCTGCTGAGCGGCCGGGTCGTAGCACCCGCGGCGGGAGCCCCCCGCCCAGCCCGGACCTGAGCCTCTGCCGCCCTCTGGCGGCAGGAGCGCGGCACCACAGGGTGCTTCCGGCGGGCTCGGCCTTGGGGTAGGCCCGGCTGCTCAGGGCTCGGTCCAGCTGGGTCTGGACCCCCAAGGGTGGGGTTTCCCCGTCGGCAACCTCCTCCATTGCTTGGCTGTGGGCGGTGGCAGCTGCTTGGCTCCTACCAACTGTTCTCGGTGGGGACTGTTCTTGCTGGGCAGCGTTGCAGCCGGCAGGCTGAGACTACCAGGGGACTGCAGCTTTGGCTCAGACTTGGCCGTTTCCAGGCACACCAGTGTCTGTGTTCTTCTTCTGAGAACACCATGCTCTTGCCCCAGTTTTGTGTTCATAATGTTTCTGTTTCAAAGATAATTGAAGCAGCCGTAATGAAGTGTGTACTTAAGTATCTCCAGCACACAGTCTGGATTGGACAGTAGGAAAAGGTTCCTCACTGAGAAGGTGGTCGGTCACTGGAGCAGGCTCCCCAGGGAAGTGGTCATGGCACAAAGACTCTCAGAGTTCAAGGAGTGTCTGGATGACACTCTTAGTCACATGGTTTAGTTTTAGGTAGTCCTGTGAGGAGGAAGGAGTGGGACTTAATGATTTTAGTGGGTCCCTTGCAGCTTGAGATAGTCTATGATTCTGTTCCTAGTTCAAATCAAAGGTGTTTGTTCCTTCTTACAGCAGAACTGTAAAGAGCGCAATCACAAATGTAGCAGAGGTAATTTAGAGAACGTTCTAGTGTTGGATGTGACTGGTGTAAACACATTGTACAAATTAATAGAGAGGTCCAAATAAACTAGAAGGTAGATGTGGTTTTTTGCATGGCTGCCAGGTGGACATTTGTTCTTACAAACAAGTTTTTACCGAATAGCATGTGTGACACTTTGCTCCGTATAGAACATGATGAGAAAGCAACCAATAATTGCAACAGAAATTGTGCCAGAAACAAATCAGTGCCAGTGGTACAATAACGGGGCACCAGTACATGTATTTTAATACCAGAATCCTCAAGTACTTGTCACTCCAGCCTTTTGTATTTTTAATCTTAAATTAGGAGAAGAAAACCAAGTTTAAAAGACCTTGTTTTAAGCTTGACATCAGGCTAGAAAGAGTAATGCAGGAATTTCCTGCTCAAGATTTTCTAGTGATGTTACTTACAGGAGTGTCCTGGCTGGGTAAGGGAGTCTCCTGAGTAGTCACAGTTCTTTCAGGACTTTGTAGGTCAAAACTGCTAAGCATGTTGCACTGGTACTGCATCTGCTGACAATACTGCAGTAAAGCAACTCTGTCCTTCTTTTGACTTACATGAAAGTTACTGTGGTTTGTGCTCCTGTGCTGTTTACGTGTTGGCTGAATCTCTCTTTTGAAATGCATATGATGCACAACTGACTTTTATACAGCAATGTGAAGAGTGTTTCTTGGTTCTGTGCTTGCAAGTTGTCAAACATACTGAACTTAACTACCTTGCAGTTAGGGTGAACAAGTTTAACTCACTGAAAAACCTCAGTAAACTCAAACCAGGGATTCCCTGAAGTTCTATTTGTTGGGTTTGGGTTTTATTTTTTACCAGAAATGAAAATTTATCCATGCAGTGTCTATACCAACACAGAATATTGTCATGAATGCAGACAAAGTGAGAATGTGATGGGTAGTTCAGCTAATTTTAAGGGACAAAAACAGGAGATGGCAAAGTCAGACACTTATGTGAAGAATATGTTTGTGGTAACAAGTTTTATGGGCTGTCAAAAATACTACATCTGGTTGGGCTTAGTGCACTTAAAGTTGTAGGGAGAACAAGATACTCCTTGCTGAAGTGTGTGCTGAACTCTTTTTCCTTTTTTTTTTTTTTTAATGAGTATGGTAAGATTAAGGTCAATAAGTATGAAGGAAAGGCCTTTCATCTTATTGTGGGAGATGTTAGAGCTTTGAGTCTGCAGAACACAGAAGCTAGGTCAATAAAGCCTGGAAAAGAATTTGAAGCAGAACTTTTAGCTACTTTTAAGCTACTTAGCAGTCTTGGAAGCAAAGAGAAGGTAATGAGAACAGTGGTGGTTTTGAGATTTACCACAGCATCCCTACACTGTAGGAAGGGGAGTTAGTTGAAGGGAGCAAAAAGAGATGAGGGTCTGTAAGAGGAGGCAGGAGTGGGACTTCCTCCCTATCTTACTGTGTTACTCCATGACATAGGTATTTCTGAAGTCTTAGTCCCTGTGTGCAACTGTATACCATCTGAAGAAATTTCCCAGTACTCTAGCATCTTCAGTTGACAAGGACCAATATTGGTTTTTCTGTTCTTCACATGAAGTTTTAACTCGCCACAACAGATTGTTTGCTTTTGCCCCAAAAGCCTGTGCTTTTAATCCCTAATCCTGGGACTGGATTAAGACCTGCAGCATGAGGCTTCTGTTCTTTCCAGTGCTTGCTGCAGGCTTTTAGCTGTGATTATGACAGCGAACTTGGCCAGTTGGGCTAGGGGTTTTGAGTGCTGAGGCACTTCATTTGCCTGGCACTCCAGTAAGCAAGAGTGTATCATGCCATGAGATCAGGCAGAGACTGTACCCATTTTGGAGCTGGATGCACTGTCACTGTATCAACACACTGTTACAAAGCCCCAGGTTATTCAGCTTGCTCATGTGCAGCTCTGTGCTGTCTCTGCTTTTGGCTGGGAGCTGCAATCTGGCTATGGTACAACCCTGCCTTGTCCAGAAGGGCTAGCCCAGATATTTCTGCATTGGGCTTTATTGTGCCATACAGGCATAATGAATAGTCTAGAGAATAAAAAGCCTTTTATTACCCTTCAATATGTAAAACTACAATTTAAGACTTGTAAAAATGTCTTGGAACAAAAGAAATGGGGGAAGCTTAAAGATGGGAGTCATTTTTAAGTGGCAAAAAAGGTGTTATGGAATCCTTTGTCATACTAGTTATGTCTTGTTCTTTTTAGTTGGGATGTGACAGCAAGATTTCTTGGTTGGTTGGGGGTGTGTGTGGTAATATTATTTGCGTGCGTGTCAGTTACAAGAATAATTTGGCTACTACTTTTCTTCTAGAAAAACAGCAGAAATGTAACCAGAGTGAGGTTGTGGAGCAGTGATTGCATTGCTACGTGATGATGTAGGAACTCCATGCTTGTTCTGTGGTGGTATTGGCCCTGCATGACCAAGAGGTATGTAGAACTTTGAAGAAGGTGAAGTAAGCCTTCCAGTTGTGAGAACCAGATCTATGGGTCAGCAAGGCATTCTGTCAAGTACTGCTTGCTTCAAACACATCCTTTTGAAATAATGACGAGTTTACAAATGTATATATGTAAATTTTTTTTAAGCTGTGTGTTATTTAATCAGGTTTATATGTTGCCAGGATGTAACTTAGGCCTCTTAGGCAGTTCTTTAGTGTAAGTTACTGAACTTCAGGTTTTTGTGTGAAATCCGTAGCATATTACAAAATGACCCAGAATGACTGGCTACAGGACATGTAGTAGACCTTTTTGTCCAGCCACTACATGATGGTCGCTCAAACAGGGCGGAAAAAGGTTGGTGGCCAGTCTGGACTAGAAACCCAGCTTTGCTTGAATAGGATAAAACTCTTTGAATTGTTATTACTTGTATGGCCATCAGGCACTCACTTTCCCCTCTCCTCTCAGCTGCCTCTCAAAGCATACTGTTGAATGCAGCTTTGAGAGCTTAGGGAAAGCACACACCCCAAAAAATAGGTGCTGGAAAGCATACCCCCACAAAAAAAGGTGCTAAAAGAAAAACAAAGAAAAATCAGCAATAGGACATGCTGGTTTTACTCATATTGCTGAAAACTGAGAACATGTTACAGTCAACAGCTCACATATCCTATCTTCTTGGCCTAGGAGACAGTTATGACTCAAGTTCTCATTCCTGCATATGCGATATGTGTTGCAATTTATGCTTGTGCAGGTTTACTTACATCATGTGTTAAAGTCAGCATGCCAGCTCTCATCCCTCTCCCCAGCTATAATTAGCTCAGCTGTTACAGATTTTTTTGACCCTACCTATTCAGTTGATCCTGTCAGCACAAATGCAGTAATTTAGTTTGCATGCAGCCTCAAGACTAGGATGAATAGTCCTTGCTGCACTTAAAGGAGAAGCAGCATATGGGTGAGCAGGAGGCTCCCAGCTAATGGAAAGTATATACTACAATAATCCTAAAATGACCTTCCTTCTAGCAGATTAGAGTATCATTTGGAGACATGGGAAACTCCCATTTTTGCTGTGATCTGAGCATCTTCTCCTTTTTTAATACATACATTCACTCTTTATAGACTTTCTTCTTCTAGGTAGCAAAATGTGATTCTTGGAAGAAAATTAAGACTCTTTTTTTTGGTATCCCAATTAAAAAAATCATATGTGGACTGAGAACTACTCACCATATTTCAAAGGATATAAGTTTGAACTTTGCCTGTGTGCTCTGGGATCTAAGGACATGTCCTCTGCAAGATCTGAAACATTCATCATCCAATAAAATGACGTGGGGAGTAGGCAGTATAGGGAGAATTTAAGTTTAATGTTTGGATCAAACTGGTTGCTACCACTTTGCAAAAGGATGTTATTGTTAGTTTTTAAAAAACATACAAGCAAACAAAACTTCCTGCATGGTGGCAAATGGGTTGTGCAAAGTAATTTAGCTCTTATGTGTTGCAAAATGGTAAACAGCTTTGTTTGCCTTCTAGCAGCATTATAAGGATCAGGCAGAATCTTTCCATTGTGGAGTTTGAGTAGAAAGTGGCAGCTTTCCCTAAACTAATTGTAGTTACATCTTGGAGATTTCTTTCTCTCCTCAAAGACTTCAGTAGAGTGAAAAAGATATGTTTTCCTCTATAATTCATGTTGCTCTGAGATACTATATACACGTGGTAGTCTTCTGGTGATGCATTGGGTTAATTGCTCACCTAGTCCTGTTGAGGACTGTGACAAGTCTTCAAGATGATTTAGTAATTACAGGATGGGTAACAGTAAAAATTAGGAACTTTCTTTTTTCTACTATTCCCTTCAGAATCATCATGTGACATAGATGAATGAAATTAATACTGCATCTCCACATTTCTCTGTGAAACTGGTGTTTCTTCTCATATCTGATATAGTATTTGTTTAAATTTTACTTGAAAGTTATAATTAAAGTGGAATCTTCCATAGTAATTTAGAAGTAGCAGTCTAGAGGTAACACTCTAGTCTATGGTCTGTCCTGAAGGCAGTAGTTATTGACTACTTCCCTGATGCATCCGAACTTGTACTATTTCTTGACTAAAATACTATGCTGGTTCTTTGAAGGGCAGGTACCCTTTCTAATGCACTTCTAGGGCACAGTAATAACGCTCAAAAATATAAAACTTCTATTATTACTTACAGAAGTATAAAAGCAAATTACTTGGAGAAGCATGAACAAAAGAATATTGTAGTTTCTCAGTTAAGTACCAGACCAGAAATTCCAGCAGAGATAGCTGTGTGCTGTAGGTTATCTGCTTAAATACATTTGACAGTGAAGGAGTAGAAGCAGCATTGGAGGGCAGGTGCGTGTTTCTCTGTGGTCCAAAATGTGGGGTTCAGATAGGGAAGCATAACCTTCATGAGAAGAAGTTTCTGTCAATAAAACCAAAATAGTCTTAATACTGTTAGGGTACCATGAAATATATCACTGTCACAAAGACTGATCTGTATTTGTTCTATTACCTTCCTAATAACCAACAACAGTCATTCCCTTATGCCAAACTGGCGGACTGGTATGCATTTCATTAGTCTTTATGTAGAAATCTTTTAGGCCTTCTGAGCTACATTTGCTTTTGAGTGTCTGTTATCTTTCCCTTCTGTCCCAAAAAGTGAAAGGGGGAAGAGAAGCACAAAAGGTGAAAAGAAAATAGCATGAGACTTTCTACACAGAGCACGTGGAAGAGGGCTCAAGTTAATAAGCCATCTTTAAAACAGGGAAGCTGTAGTATAGCCATTCCAAAAAAAACCAAACCAAACCCAACCAACCAACAACAAAAAAACAACCTCAAAGCCAAATGCTTACTTTAAATTTAATTAAGTGTACTGTTGAAAGAAGTCTCATATGCTTTACTAGCAGCCATACGGTGTTGCTGAAAAGGCATCAGCTGATTAACTAATATGCAGATCAGTTGCATTCCAGCATGTGTCTTTCAGTCTCGATTGAGTAGTCAGATGGCAGTCTATTTTTATCCAAGGTTTGTCGCCAAATGGGATAAAGGGGCTCAGCTGACTGACAGGAAAGCTTAAATTTTTCCAGGCCTGTCGGGAAAGCATTCTTGTAATAAGGGGAAACCTTGCAATATGCCGTTTCCCAAACACAGGACTGACAGGAGATAAGGCTCTTAAATAAATGGATCAGCTCTCTTTACTCAGAAGCCATGCAGAAATTGTAAACCATCTGCTCTCCTGATTAACCTTAAAGGATAAATGAAAATTAAAGAGAAGTTTGGCCAGGTTTTCTGCTTTATTCTTTCTGATGAGCTCTGTTCCTGGTAGTTCACCATGCAGTTTTTAAGACAACAATTATTAGTGATGCCAGTTGACAGCTTGCTAGACACTGACGTTGTGGTTAATGAGACACAAGTTAAAGTGCCTAGTTAGGTGAACAACATAAACACAGAGAATTTTATAGATGTAACATGGCAGAGAGGTAATGCATGTCTAGTAGCTGACAGGATCTTTCATAAATCTTTATTTATCCTCCACAAAGTGGTGTTTCTCAGGGGTCTGTATTGGGACTAGCACTGTTTAACATCTTTGGTGACATGGACAGTGGGATTGAGTGCACTCTCAGCAAGTTTGCCGATGACACCAAGCTGTGTGGTGCAGTCAACACACTGGAGGGGAAGGGTTGCCAGCCAGAGGGACCTTGAGAAGTGGACCTGTGTGAACTGCATGAAGTTCTACAAGGCCAAGTGTAAGATCCTTCATGTGGGTCAGGGCAATTCTAAGCGTAACTACAGGCTGCGTGGAGAATGGATTGAGAGCAGCCCTGAGGAGAAGAAAGACTTGGGGGTACTGATTGATGAAAAGCTCAACGTGAGCTGGCAATGCACAACTGCAGCCCAGAAAGCCAGCCATATCCTGGGCTGCATCAAAAGAAGTGTGACCAGCAGATCGAGGGAGATGATTCTTCCCCTCTACTCCATTCTCATGAGACCCCACCTGGAGTACTGTGTCCAGCTCTGGGGTCCCCAGTACAAGAAAGACATGGAGCTGTTAGAGCAAGTCCAGAGGAGGGCCACAAAGTTGATCAGAGAGCTGGAGCACTTCTCCTTTGAAGACAGGCTGAGAGAGTTGGGGTTGTTCAGCCTGGAGAAGAGAAGGCTCCAGGGAGACCTTATAGCAGCCCTCCAGTACCTGAAGGGGGCCTACAAGAAAGCTGGAGAGGGACTGTTTATAAGGGTGTGTAGTGGTAGGACAAGGGGTAATGGCTTTAAGCTGAAAGAGATTTAGATGAGATATTAGGAAGAAATTCTTTACTGTAGGGGTAGTGAGGCACTGGCACAGGTTGCCCAGAGAAGCTGTGGCTGTTCCCTCCCTGGCAGTGTTCAAGGCCAGGCTGGATGAGGCTTTGGGCAAGCTGGTCTAGTGGAGGGTGTCCCTGCCCATGGCAGGGAGGTTGGAACTAGGTGATCATTGAAGTCCCTTCCAACTCAAACCATTCTATGATTTTAATGGGAAACAAGAAACTTGTCAGGACCATCAAGGAAGATATCTGAAAACAAGGCTCAAATTAAGCAGTCTTGCCTTCTGTCTGTGCCACAAATACATAGAAGAATCTGAAGGACAAAGGCTGTGGATTAAAATCTTAAATGGATAAGTGCCAAGTAAATCCTAAAATGGGTTAAGCCTTTCTAGCAGGCAGTGGCTGACATGACAGCATCTGGGCCCATGTGCTTGTTGGTCCTTTTGAAATTCTTGAGTAACTGTTTATGCATTGCACTTAGATTCAGGGAGAGCACCCCTTGAAACCTTGCACATTAATTCACTCAGGATTTCCACTGTGGTTCAGCAGCTGTATAATCAACAGCATACAAAAACTGGAAATGAAAGGAGAACTTGTTCCAGAGACCTAGGTGCACACTCTGTTTAAACTAGGGCCTGGAGCTTAGTCCTCTTGAAATAATGCAAGGTCTTCTCTGTTGTACAGGGCCGCTTTTGGCCCTGAATATTTAGCAACTTAGTAGTCACTGATGCTTTATTTTATTATGTGTGTATTTGGCAGACTAAGGATAAAAGCTCAAAGTTACCTGGAAAAGGCTAGGAGATCCATGAAAATTTTCCCTGGGGAGCCTGCGCGTCTAGACACAGATGGTCAGACCAGGGAGCTAGTGTGAGTGGTATATGAAAAGACAAAATGTGATTTATAGGATGATGTTTCTGGCAGATGTTTGGTTTAATAAATGTCTCAGTTATTTTTAGCTTTGTCTTACTTGATTTGCATTAGTTATAATGATAAACAGTAAAAGGAGGAATAATAGAAAGTCTCTGGTCTGCATTACCATGCCTTTGCTCAGTAGTGTTCAAAGTGTACGTGGGGTAATGAAATAAGAATACTTACAGGGTTGGGGTTTTTTTTTTTTTAGTAAGAGGCTAAAAAAGAGCAGGTGCAGATTTGCCAAGGAAACTTAAGACATTTCTCTGATGTGATTTGTGTTTCTGGTCATTACATGATGTGAGAGTAGCTACATTCAGCCTTAGCCAGAAAAACTCTACTTGCTCTAGGATAAAAATAGAACTTTAAAGAAGGCAAACAAATTATCTTCTGACTATTCCAGTCTCAAGGTATTCAGAGAAGCTCCCATATGCCACTAACAAAGATAAGATGTATTAAACAGCCAGTAAATTCTGCTATACAAAAAGTGGTTTCCACATAAATTGATTGAGGGAACTCAGGATATTTATGTACCTGTTGCTATTAAGTTTAAAACCAATAGTAACTGCTTGTATGTTTCATATAATAATAATTAATAATACCTCCTTTCTAACAAATAGGGAGAAATTGGAGCATGGGAGAGCAAATTTCTATACAAACCAGGTAACTCAAACTTAGGACTCAAAAAAAGATAATGTTCAAATTAACTCACTTGAGGTATGGATGCTGATTACTTCAGGCTTCCTTGTTAAGGCTGATATGTGAAATATTTTATGGTAGTGCTCTCGTAGCAGTGATGGTCTAAGAATACAAGTGAGATAAAGCTTTGTAGGGAGACAGAATATTGTTATGCCTGCTGCAGATGAGATTTCAGATTGAAAGCCATAAAGCCTCCTGTTCCTTGAAAAAGACTGTTGCTGGAAATATGGTAGATCATATTTTAATTTCTGATAGTGGGTGGTAGTAGTATTTGGCATTCAGCTGTCCTCACTCCTCATGTAGACAGACTAGTTTTACTGGGGGAGAAAAGAGTATTCTGGCCCTCTTTGATCCCTTTGCTGAGAGAGCCAACAAGACTTCCAGTTATGGTGGTGGGTTATGTGTGTGTGAAATACAAACACCTGTTTATTTTCCATAAAGTAATAAGTCAGCAGATGGTAAATGTTTTTATCCATGCTGCTGTAGCTGGATTTGTACCAATAAGTTGGAGGTGAAAGGTACCATATGGTACTGTTAATCCCTCAAGCATTCATTATTCCTAAAATAATTTTCAACGCCTTTTAGTGTTGACATCTCTCTTGCATTCGTGTCCGTGCTTATTTATGTGGACAATGTTCAGATGAAGTGAGTATTTGGGTTTGTTCTTTTTATGTGAGCGTTCCTGAGATTCAGTGCCAACTAGAAAATTAGTTGCCCTTGGATATTGAGTTGGGGGCTTACATGAAATGAGTTTGTCATCTCATTGCAGTGTCCAGTGGATACGGACTGTCACTGGCAGCCTCAACAGAGAGGCAAACTGCAAATAAGTGTGATAACTTGGGAAGTGATACATGTTCTGGTGGATAATATCTAATCTTTACCACAAAAAATGTTTTATTGTGAATGATGGCCAGTGCTTCTTTTCACTGCTGGCAAGAATCTACCAGACTGGGATGAGACTGTTCTGAGGTTCTGGGAGCAGGGTTTATTTATCATACAGGGAGGATATTAAAGATTGGACCTTGGTGACTGCATGAGTGGGTGGCAGTTTTGGAGGGGGATGCGAAGGAGATCATCAGTGTGGAAAGAGTTTACCTAGACAACAAGGTTTTTGAGACTAGCCTGTGATGAACTCTGGAGCTGTAGGACACACTTAGGAATTCAATAGCTGGATGTTCTTCAAGCTAGTAGGTGTCCAGAGGGGAATGGTCAGCCAGCTTTCTGCAGAAAGCATCCTAATTGCAACACACTGCCTCTAGAAAGGGATGGGAGCATCTTTAATTTGATCATAATGAAGTATGTTTAACGTGACTGTATCACCACTGAAACAGCTTCTGCTTCAGTACAGGTACTGCATGGGTAGGTGCAAAATACTGGTGCTTGAATTAAGGCTGTTTGGCTGAACAGTTATGTCTTCTGAGGAATGTTTTTGATATTATAAAAACATGCCAGTAAATACCATTTATGTACAAAGAAACAGAGCCAGAAGCTTTTAATCTTCAGAAACACCTTGCAGCAGATTTTTCAGAAATGTGTCAATATCTGAGTTGACAAGTTGCTTATTAAAAGTGATAGGCTTAAGCATTCCTGTGTGATTTAAAGAAATACTTTCAAAGCAAGAAAAATGTGAAAACTTGTGCTGACACTTTGAATAGAACTGTGTTTATTCAGTCTTCCTTCAACAAGCAAAGACTATATGAGTAGTTAATGTCTTCTGCAGAGCAGTCAGTTGTGGAACCAGTTTCTATAGTAAGCTATGAGGAGAGTTGTCCTCAGACCCATGAAACCAGGGAATGCTTTTGTCTTTGTGGTTGCGTCTGCTCAGGAAGCATTGGAAAACATCAGTTTTGCAGCTGCTGTTTCAGCGTTACCATCACTGGCAGTGGGCAGCACCCTTCCACTCTGCCTTTTTTTGAGAACCAGGACAGCACTGTAAGTATGCCAGGAGCCAGTACCTGCAAATTTGTAGCACCCACCAAAGCTAGCGCACCGCTTCTCAGCCAAACTGACTTGCCCTGTAATCACTGGAGGAGTGGGCTTGGTTTCCCTACTCATGGGAAGGCATGGATAGGGGTTTTGCTGAGAGGACGCTCGCTGTCAGTGCAGGTGCAATGAAGAGAGGGATGCTGGCTGCCCCTGGGGGATGATCCTTTCCAGGTCAGCAACCAGCAGCCACTGCCATCAGTCTGGTTTTCCAGAGCTCTGTTGCTGATCAAGGCAGTTGGTTGGATCAGCACTGCTTGAGCCATTGCAGTGTGCTCCGCTGTGACGGGCCTGGAGCCAGCTTTGCCATGCACAGACTGGCTGAGTGGCCTTGTCATCCATGTAGACTAGCTTACCCAAGAAGGCAAATTAACCTACACTGAACTTCAGCCTGTGCTACCCTGCACAGGATCTTTACCTGTAGACCACTAGCCTAAGTCCAAGTTAAGCTAATAGTCTTCCCTTTTAGTATGATACTGGCTGTTTGTGGTCTGCATATTATGTGGCAGCTTTACTGAGCTGACAGTTGCTTGGCAGACTGTGATTGCTTTTGGCTTTCTTGCTGATGCTCAGGAGAACCACATATGTCCATATGGTATTTCGAAGGCAGCTGCAAATGAGATTTTGTAAGTTGGAGTCAACCGAACACCTTGTAACTAGAGTAGGCTGATCCATCTCTTCTTGCTTCTTGGGATAGAGAATAGGACTCCAGACATGGCTATCTGGTCACCTTTTGGTACCATAAAAAGTGGAGAAAGTATAGTATCTCTGCTCCACATCAACAGGTATAGAGGTGCAGACTGCCAGCTCTGCCCTTGAATTGGAATGAATATGAGAAAGTCTTTGTACATCTGACATCTTAAATAGTTATCAATAAAACAATCTTGTATCTTAGTGAGATTGCTGCATTTTGATTTTAAAACCAAACTAAAACAAAACCCACTACACCTGCTTTGGAAAAAACTCTTCCAGTGTTTTATTACAGATTGAAAACAAAGACATGACTGGATTGATAGGAGGACATTCTGTTCTCAACTTCTGAATAAAGGAAGCTTAGAGTTGGAGAGGTATGTGGAAGCTGCTAGTGAGAAAAGTTTTGCCATAGTGGCAATGCAGGTTTAGAGTTTGGGGATAGGGGTCTGAGTATGCAGTAATTATGGATAATAAAAATAGAACAGTGCATCTGGGAAGTTAAGGAAGGACAGCCTACGTTTTGGGGAAAAAAAAAACAAAACAAAACATCACCACAAAAACAACTGAAACAGTATTTGATTTTTTCTTTCTATGTTGGTGGAAAAAGTGTGGAAAGGTAGAGAGATTTCAACTTGTGAGCTTTGGCACTGGTAAGAAACTCGAGTGCTCTTCCCCTTGGCCCTTCCTCCTCCAGTTTGAAAGTATTCTTTGCCTTGGCTCTAGTTCACTTCATAGTTCATTTCAGAGGTTAGATTTTTAACTCTGGTTTTACCATGCTCTGTGTGTGGAAAACCAGAGCAGATGTTTCAGTGCACATAGCAAACAGACTCAAAGTTGAAATGAGTATTTCCTAGAGTGCCTCATGTCCTGCAGTGGAAATGTCCCTCCACGCTTCCTCCAAAGCTCAAGGAATTCTGCTCCTTTCACGCCTGTTGTGAAAATACTTCCGTCCTTTGTTCTGCCCTTAGTAAGAGTCTTTAAAACCAGAGGTGGACAGGACTGCTTGCTTCCATTGCAGCGTGCTTGCGGCTACAGTTTCACTTAGGCTTTTGTTTCTGACTTGTTGCTGACCCAGACAGTAGCCCAGCTTTATCTTTTGTCCATTTTTCTCCACTTCTTTTGCCCCTTCTTCCTACCCCTAAAAGCATCCTGAAATGAGATCCAGTTGATGCAGATGTAGAGCAGCTAGTATTGCTGTTGCTAGTGGGTTGGGTTGAACACTTCTTTAATTTGAACCAAGTTCTAATTAGGCCCTTCCAAGCTGAAGTTCTTTGATATTGTCTTCACTAACTAGAGAGGAGGGAAGAAAGCTCAAAGTGGCAGGATTTTGAGGCAAGCACGGTGTAGATGAGTGAAGTTCTGAAATAGTCAAGTAACTCCAGCTGTGTGAGACAGCTGATGATCTTAGAAAATCCCATCAAAGAGTAAGTAATTTTATTTTGCTGTACCAGGTCTGTTTTTCAGAATGAATTGCATGTGGGTTTTTGCATGGTCTGACATTTAAAACTGGATAAATACTTCTGGGTTTCAAATGTGGCCCCTGAATGCATCCTCCGTTTGCGGACTGATCTTTGCTAGATTTCCCATTTCCCAGAGCAAAACAGGGACTGTGCACGACCATTTTGACATCGTACTGCAAGAGACATAGTTAACTAGAGCTGGTTTTAAAAATGTTCATGAGACATTAACACAAGGGTTGAAGAATTCACATTTTTGGTTTTCTATATTACAGGGCTGAATAGCTTTCCTATTTTTGCTGGGTTTTCTTGTGGGTTTTTTCCCTGTGATCTGCCGCTTCAAGTTTTCTGTGTTATAAAATCATCCGCTTTTTGCACACAAATAATTAAACAGTGGGAAGTTTTGTTATATGTTTATGGAACATACTGGTCAGCACAGCTAATCAGGTTTTTATATCATGACATGGGACACTGTGCAATGCTCCATCTGGAGAGGAACAGTTGATGGTTTATGAGCCTGTTCCTAGACAGCTGGGGGTACTAGCTGCAAGACAGTTCTCAAGTAAGTGTTGAGCAGTGAAGCTGCAGAACCTCAGCTATACTTGGTTGTGCACATCCCTCACTAATATTTCAGAAGTAAAATTTTCCAGTTAATCTCCTTTGCTTGATCTGTATGCTGTAGTTAATCTTTCCTCTGTGCTTATCTCTGGATGTGGCAGCTGCAGGTTGTAGAGGGCCTGATTGGGCAAAACAGAGTTCTGCTCTCCCCTCCACAACACATTATTCAGGATTCTTAGCCAGGACAGCTTATTGACTTAAATGTATATCAAACCATAGCGATTATGGAATGTTTCTGCTCTTTCTTATATAGGAAAAAAAACAAACCCTGTTCATTTGCTTTGCTGCTCCTAACATGCCTTTTTTCCTTCTTCCCAGGCTACGTGATCCCTTCTGACACTGGATCATGCCACCTGCAAACCATGGACTGTTTCTCTGCTTCAAATGTCTTACCCGCAGCTTCTGTTTTCTTTTTTTCTTGGCAAGTAAGCGCAGAGCTCTTGTGCGCTTTGCCCTTTGAAAAATGTCAGTGGACTCCTGTGGTGTGCTGAGGGATGGCTCCAAAACACTTACCACCAGCCCTACTCTTGCGTCATCTACCCACTGATTCTTTTTGTTAGCTCGGTGTATTCAGTGTTGCATTAGACATGACATATCCTATGAGGAGCTGTATGCATAATGCAAAAGACTTGGTTCTCTTGAAAGGTCAGTCTCTGCATGTGTGAGACTGTTCATTGCAAGCCTTGGGAGGATGTTGCCATCTGGGGTGGGTTGTTTGGTTTGATGTTTTTAAGGCAGGCACACGAGCTGACATTATAACTGCTGGTATGGTGGGGAGAAGGGGAGAATGCTGGTGGGGTGGAGGGGCTCTGTAGAACCTCACTGCCTTTTCACCATGGCTGTGGGCTTCTATCCATGCCTAAGGGTAGCAAGTAGAAAGCAAACCCTAAAAGAGTAAGTGTGGGAAGTTGGGGTTTTGTTTTTGCAGTGGTTTTTTTTTTTTTTCTGTTGGTTGTTCTAGTTTGTGTGTGTGGGGTTTTTTTAGACCAAAACTTTAAATAAGAAATACCAAAAGGGGTGGGCGGGGAAAGCTGCATAAAATGTTTTTGTGGATCAAAACCCTCTGATCTTCCCATCTGAAAATAGGGACAGGAACAACAGCCACCCCCTTACTGAGCAGATGACTGGAAATGTGAACAGAGACCTGCATCCAGCAGTTACCTATAGGTCATGCTAGGAGACTTGAGCCCTGCACTGGTGCTAAAAGTGCTTTGCATCCCTCTCCCTTTATGGGATGAGAGATCATTTAATCACTGTGTAATCCTCTTTAGGTGGAGCTGAGTGAATTCCCTTGTAGCTATCTCCTGTAAGTAGATGGAGGTCTTTCACTCTGGGGATTGCTTGTACACTCACCACTGAGAGTCTGCCTCTTCCCTTGCCCTCTTTTATCCAGCCACATGCCCGTGTTACTGCATGAAGTTTTGATGTATGGCTGTATCCATTATCGTTCCTGCTTTCATTTCTGTTCAAGCTATGTCAGCCTTTCCAGAAAGGCATAGTTTCCCCATCTGGTAATCAGCTGTGGAGATGCAATCGCAACTCCAGTTAACACTAACTCTGATTTGTGTTTAATATGAGACTTTTGAATAACATTTCAACATCCAATGATTCAAGACAGATAGTATTTTTTGTCATCTTGGCTGTATAAATGAGAGCTGGTAAGGGGGGGTGACCCTTATAAAAGGTCAGGCTTTAAGTGTAGTTTACTCCAACTTACATTTTTAATACATAAACATAGTTCTTAGATGTGCTGATGGCAGAACTGATATAAAAAAAAAAAAAAAGAAAAAAGAAATCGGCATGTGTCCCACAGAATTCCAGTACTGAGGGTATTTTTCATCCTGAAGCAAATAAGAGTCAAAATCTGGTTTTGTGTTGAATTGGAAACACAAGAAAACTAAAAGGACAGGTTTTGAGGTGATGTTCAGCTGGCTCCTCCTGGAACAGCTGTAGTGCCTCAGGCAAGCTGTCGTTTTAATCCTGCCACCTGCTGTCATCCTCCAAGCAGAGCTGCCTGCTGTGAGTGTGCTAAGCGCAGTGGATGACCCAGCAGGGAGGGTGAGAAGCAGCATGGACCAGAGTCCAAGAGGACAGGAACTCAACCAAAATTCCTGGGGGTCATTAATAATCTGGAGTAGGAGAGCCAGCTCATGTTGAATGTGGCAAAAACAAAATTTTCCTGCTTAGACTGACAAATGAAAAAATTGCCTTTTCTGACCCAGAAATAGCTTTGGATTTTTTTTTTTTTTTTTTTTTTTAACTTGAGAAATGAAAGCAAATGGATGGATGTTACATAGAACATAAAGCATCTGTTCCCATACTGGACAGGTGAGACAGAAATGCTGCTGGTGTTATAGTACACTCCAGTCAAAAGTGCCATGAAATTCCTGTTTGCTTTCTACTAATATTTAAATAGTAGCCATGCCCCATGATGTTTCCTATGCTGTACAAGGTCAGCCTGTGTCTGTCAGATAGTGCTGACAGATAAATTGGTGTTAGTGAATATTTTTGCTTTGTGTTTTAATAGGATAAGAGGACTGTCCCTGCTCTGGAGCTCTAGCACCTTAGCATGCCTGCTCTCCACAGACCTCACGTGGAAGAGTGCTCAGAGTCTTCCCATGCTCCTTTTGCAGCCTTTCACAAGGACTGATTCCAGCAGGTCTGATGAATAATGTGAGTGAAATTCTTGATTTGCTAAAGGCTTTTTCCATTTTATCAATTAAGCTGTAAGTTCTTAAAAATCTAAACTTTATCCATGCTTCCTTGTTTTGGAGGAGATAGGCAAAAATTACAGTTCCAGGTATCTCTGAGGACCTTAAGAAATCTGATGTCTGGAACCAAATTGTTACCCAGTGGTACCTGAAGCCCACAGACTGGACCTTAACAGAATAGCTAAAACACACAGAGTAACTGAGTATTTTTTTGCTGGGTAAGGCTCTGTCCTTCACTAAAAAGCTACCACACAAAAGGCAAGCACACAGTTCCTGAAATGCTGTCAGTCTTGCAGCTCTGAATGCTCATTCTCTGTTTGAATTGCCAGCCATGGTAGAATTCTACCATTGTGGACTGGTGCCTTGAGGTGTAAAAGGGAAGAAAAGGCCTTGAAAGACCCCAAAAATAGTATAGGCAGAACTTAACCGGTGGTTTTTGCAGTATGTGGCAGTGTGGTCCAAAACAGGTTGCTGTACATTTGAGATACTCTGGTAAGGGGGCAGCTGACAGCGTCATGCAGGGCCTCCTTTTCTGCTGTGTTTCAAGCCTCCAGGGCTGCTAGACCTGTCTGTGTTCAGTAAACAATAAGGGCTTTTGTCTGTGTCTTAAACCAAGTCATTCAAACCTGTACTTGTTACTTTTAGCAAGCGAAAACCTGCGTGTTAACTGATAACAAATAGTGGTAGATTGGTACACAGAGCTGGTGTGGGGTTGGGTTTTGTGGGGTTTTTTTGGTAGGATATTTAGAGTTCTTTGCTTTGGATTGGGAAAGTATCAAAGAAAGTAAGTTCATTAAGTCCTTCTTTGCATGCTGGCAGATGTATCATCAAACAGTTTAGCTGAAGAGGTTTGAAGGGGAGAGGGTATTTGCTTTTGTGTTTAAGACTTCAAGATCACCTAAGTAACAACATGTTTTGCCTCTGATTAGAGCCGAAACATCTTCAAAATGGGCAAAGAGCTTAACTGAAAGCAAAGCACTCAATTATGTACTTCACAGAGTATCACTTCGTAAGTGATAATGAATCACATTTGGCACTTTTGTTAGCAAAGAAGTTTAAAAGCTTAACCAACTCTGTTTAAAAAACTTTCTGATCCTACATGCACAAGTCATCATGGCTAAGATCCCTTCTCTCTTCATATCAAACTCATTATCTCTACATTAACTTTATAGAAAAAATATTTTGGAAATATTTTTTTATTGTAGTGAAATTAAGATACCATTATGTTCATATGTATGCACACACACAAAGAAAAGATTCACCATATATACACTGAAATACTTCATACCCAGTGTAACCAAGACTCTCCTCAGCTTGTGCACAGTAAATACAAGAATACCTTGAAAATATGTCTGATTCCAGCCACCACCCACAGCTGCACTGAGCTGGCTCCCAGGGCTAGTAGCCCAGCTGCATGGAAAGAACCCACAAGCTGATGCCAACCTTGAGCCCAGTACTCCTCTACACTGTGCAGTTACCATGAGCGCAAGGCGTTGGTGTAGCAGGATGGCTCAAGCCATACTGCTGCAAGGGCAGGAGCAAGTGGGCTGTGCCTCAGACCCTCTGGACCAGCCACTCTGAGAGCCCATAACATCTGGTCACAGCAGTGTTCAGCAGCACCGTATCACTTCCTGCTGTCTTGTATTATTTGGGCTTACAGTGGTTTACCTAAGCGTTTGACAGATTTGTGACTCTGGTACCTGTTCCCTGCAACTCAAGGCAAGAAGATGCTACGCACGTGATCCAGTGAGGTTCTCCAGAAGACAAAGAGGAATTGCATTGAAATCCTGACTTGTTTAGCTAAGCTGCCTATGGACAAGTAATTCTTGCTGTCACTTAACTCTAAAAAGTATTAGGTGGCTGTTGGCACATGTGGGCTGAGAACTACAGATGTCGTAGACATAACAAATGACTTGGCCTTGTTTGCTAGCAAAAGCTAATGTGAGACTCATCAGTGCCCTAACCCTGAGAGCCAGGTTAATGCCTTAAACAAGAGACATTGGCTGACTGAACAGAGCTCCAACACACCTCAACAGATAGTCACAACTCTCTTCCTAACTTCAAGATAAAACTCCATTTCTGTACCAAGGGAGGTCCCCACCTCAATTTAGCTACTTTAAAATATCTCAGGCTCATGACTTCTGTTTAAAGATTTCTACACTGACTTCCACTAAGCCAAGGATAATCTCATTTTTTCCCTTCTCCATAGGAAACTGCTGCCATCCCAAATATGCATGCACTTGAATAGCACAGCCTGATTTTGAAACAGAGCTCATGGCAGGCTATTGCCAAGTTCAGTAAAGAAAAGTCAAATATTAGTTGGCTGAATTCAACATTGAGTAAACACTAAATATGTTTTTAAAAAGGATGGGCACAAATGCCACTGTAGCATTACATCATTAAACTATTCATCTTTCTATTTCAACAGTTAAATCTATTATGAAAATAAGCTGGTAGGGAAATACACAACAAATAAATAATACATATCAACTTATAAAATATCAAACCAATTGTCTACATACAAAAAAGTCAATGTTAGTCACTTCAGCTTCACAGAACGTTGGTATGATAGAAGCCCTTCTGTGCCCCAGCTGGTGTGTCTGTCAGGAGCTTTAAAACCAGGGTGCTGTACGGCAGCAGCACTGCCCTGCCTTGCTGAGGCTCCCCGTAGGGTCACTGACAGGCGCTGGGGAAAGCCTTTTGGAGGCCGGCACACTTGGTGCTGTGTCCTGTTTTGCTAGAGCCAGGTGACAAAACATACATCAGGCATCTATACAAAAGAACAATTTTTTCAGCAAGGTTATGTTTGTGTTTATAGTGGAAATGCTCTAAAATAATGCTAAAGTCATTCTAGCACAATATTTCTCCCCTACAAATCGTTCCTGTGCAAACCAAATCTTTCTTTCCACTAGTGCTTTATATCTGTGAAATCGCTACAGTAGTCTCCAGTGAGGGGATAACTACCAGACGAGGGTTTTAAATGTGCATTTTATTTTCATTGTGCATATATATTTTCTTACCCGAGGAGATTTTTTGCCTCAGTATACAAGCTTTTACTGTCCACTTCAGAGTTAAAGAAAAATGAACTCTCATAACCTCTGCCACTTCTGATCACCTCTTAAAAATGTCACTTTATGCAGAAAAGCCAGAAGTAATTGAGATAAACAGACATCTGTACATTCTAGCCATTCATTTAGGAAACATCTGTATCCATCCATGCAACGTTAAGACTATAAGTAACTTTGCAGTTACATCTGAGCCCATTGCTATGGCAACAAGGTAGTCTTTATCTCCCACGTGCATTCTACTGATTTCTTTTTTTCTTAAAGCAGCTTCCTGAAATGAAAAACAGAGAAGCAATGATTAAGTTAGTCTCTTTCAAACATTGGATTCGAGGCTTATATGAGGCAGCCCTTACTACTTTCCAGCTGTGGAAAATTTAGACACTGATCCTTTTCAAGATGAAAAATGAACAACTGACATGGAAAAAAGTGAACTACTGTTATTTTCAATTAAAAAAAAAAGTATAGTTGATGATCTTGGAACACAAGATTTTTTGCTACTGTAACTATTTTTAATAGGATCCCAAGGACTTGTGTTACAGTATCTTTCAAACTAACACAGCTAGCTGTAATTCGCTGCAGCGAGAGTACAGTTCATAAGAGCATGTACGCTACTAATTAATTCCTTGATGGCCTTTTTCATGGTTAGCTCTCATCAAAGCAGACAGCTCAGCTTGGTTGTTTGGAAGTGTAAGCTTTCTATTATGGTAGGTGCTCAACCATACCAGCCAGGATTGTGAAAGAAGTGAGCTGTTGGTTTTTGGTTAGTTGCCAAGTCTTAAGAACCCAAGATAAACTAACATGCTTTTAAAATTCCGATTTTAAACAGAACAGTAGGCAATAGTAAGTGTACTAGAAGAGTTAAGAAAGTTCTTTCAAGGACCTAAATTGGTGTCAATGTTTCTCTGACACCCATTAACTTTGGGATTCCTCTTCACTGCTTTTAACATACCTTCTGGGGCTATCTACTTTTGACACTGATATATTTTAAGTACTTTAAAAGGATTGAGCCTCTTCAGAAATAATGTTGAAATCTTAACTTCTAGTGCCCCAGCAGTTCTAGACCCTTTATATGAAAAATACAGTAATGCAGTCAAGGCCACATGAGAAAACATCAAAGGAGTTATCCAGACAAGATGTTTCACTCACATTTGATGCTGCCTAACAAATTCTGCAAACTGACGGTCTTTAGCGTAGAGCTCTATAATTCGAATTCTGTCCTGAATTTCCTAGAATACAAGAAACACAGTTGTAAGTGCATAATAGAAATTAGAATACTACTGAAATAACTGTCTTCTGTTTTTTTTGAAAATTAAGTTCCTATGCTTTGTCATTTCAAGGAGTAGAGCTTGAAATTGGGCACTCCAATACTAAAATTCTTATTTACTGCCTTCTTTTTTTTTTTTTTTTTTTAGTGAAGCAGTTCATTGGAATTCAGTAATACCTTACTTTTAAATACACATACTTTGCCTACAAGCCCAGCTAAAGGCTGGATTCGCACCTCTCACAGTTGCTTAAGGATCTGTGGTTACTTCCTGGATGTAAATCCCTTCTCTTTAGCCTTCTAGAGTAAATCCTGGATACTGTGTATACAGGAAGAAAGGAAAAAGATGTGATCTAACTTGCAGGTTATAGAAAGATCTAAACTTTTAAAAAAATCCCAAACCTGTAAAAAGGCCTGGATGTGCCAGTTTTTCACTGCATAACTACTCTTCCAGAAGGTAGCTGGCATTGAAAGCTCAAGGCTGTGTCAAGCAGTACAGCAGCAAACCTCCCCAGCTCCCATGAAGTTGCTTAAGCAGTCAGCTCCTCCATTGTGTGACATTCATTACAGGTCAGAACACACCCGTTCCTGTCTCTATACCTAACAGCCAGCAGGGAAAGAAATCCTTTCTCTCTTCTCTCCAGTAGTTGCAACTTGTGTATCTAGAGCACAGACACCGGGGACAGGTTGGGCCCAGCTCTAGGGTTACAAGTGTGGAATAAGCTTATTGTTCACATGATCTTTTCCATGCCACTATGAAACAAGGTAATTTACCTCCTTAGTAAGCTCACTGTTTTCATAAATGTGCCTGATCTCTTCACTGCTGTAGTCTGTGGATGTCTCTGCACTGGTAGAACTGTAGGACGTTAGCTGAGGGTATCTCCGGTAATAATGGCTGTAGCCAGTCGTATCACTTTCATACATGGGGTTGTATTTAACTGCGTTCTCAATGGATGAGAGGCTGTCACCCTGCCTGGGGGAGCAATAAACAAACTGTGAGCTTCTCTGCAGCCTGGAAGGGCGGCAGATACATTAAGGAAGCCTGGCAGTTGGAGGCACCTGTACATCCTGTTGCTTCTCAACTGTGTGATATAAGACTTATGACGGAATTATCCTTATTGTAGCAGATGTGTTTTAAAATATTAGATGGTGTCACTTACCCCTGTGAGTCCTCCGTGTCACTCTTTGTGTACTGGTCTCGAAGGGTCCTGGCCAAGAAGAAGATGACAGCAGACGCTACAAGAAGGAATCCTGCCACAGAAGCGATTGCAATACCCACAACCAGTGGCTCGGAGACATATTCTTCACAGTGCTCCCCTCTGTACCACCAGTTCTCTCCCACACGACACCTGCAACAGAGAAATGGGGAAATTAAACACCGGCAAAAGCTTTGGTTAATGTAAATATATTTAACTTCCTGGTATGATATGCCCTCAGTTAACTCACCTCAATAAATACCTTTGCATGTTCAAGCACCAACTTCCTTTTATTATTATTACTGTGAACAGCCTTTTTGGTATAGAATCATAGAATGGTTTGGCTTGTCCCCCCACAATGAGCAGGGACATCAACTAGATTATGCTCCGAGCGAGCCCCATCCAACTTGACCTTGGATGTTTCCAGGGATGGGGCATCTACCACCTCTCTGGGCAACCTGCTCCGGTGCCTCACCACCCTCATCATCAAAAATTTCTTCCTTTACCTAGTCTGAATCTACCCTCTTTATAGTTTAAAACCATTACGCCTTGTCCTAGCACAATAGGCCCTGCTAAAAAGCCTGTCCCCATCTTTCTTATAAGCCCCCTTTAAGTATTGAAAGACCACAATAAGGTCTGGCCAGAGCCTTCTCTTCTCCAAGCTGAATGGCCCCAGTTACTGAATTGAGTGAAGATAGGGAATATAATAAAAGGATAATGCATTTGTGATGGAAAAAGCCTGCGGGTTTTGCAATTTAGAGTATCCTCTCTAGACTGGAAGGTGTCTAGACTTAAGTAAAAAGTTACGCCTTGATTGAGCCTTGTATGTGACATAGCAAACACTGTAAAGGTAGTAAGCAGTTGGCTTAAGCACCTTGTAATGTAAATACAAATGAAGGTGTCTTAAACGAGCAGAAAGTTTCTAGTATGGTGAACTCCACAATGGTTAGTTAAATACGTAAAATAAATTACTAGAAAGAAGTGTGCGTTCAAGATGTATCGTTGAAATGGTTGCCCAAACCAGCAGTCAGTATTTCTGCCTTGCTGTGGTTTTGAACATAAGCACTTTAATGTTAATACTGACTTTAAATATACCAGTAAAAATAATATACTTGCATTATGTATGTTTGGGAGTTTTTGCTGTAAAAACTCAAGGAACTATAAGGTATTATGAGCACTCACAGTAATGAACCTCATTAATAAGCAACATCAGCAAATGAAGTCTTCTAACACAACTATCTGAAATAGTTTCTGAAAGTAGTAAGCAATACTTTAAGTTTTTCAACAATTTCTTAATAAATACTGGCAGGAGTATGCTTGAGTTTGGATGCTTACCTGTTTCTAATTAACACCATTATACAACTATGATACAATGTATACCACATCTGTGATAATACCCATTTTGGTAGCTTTAAAAACATTTTTATTTCTCCTGTTAACTGCTAGGACTTTCAGATTGACTTTAGAGACATTCTAGGTAAGCTTTTTTAAAAAAAAAAAAAAATCACCTGAAGTAATATAAATAATGACTACTAGTAGTAATATTCTTTTTTCAATATCTCCTGTTGATAGGTATGTTTTGTTTTTAAAAATAGACTTGTTACATTGCTTGACAAGGAAAGCATTAAGTGCAATGCCAGAGGGAGCATTGATTTGTCTATATCTTATAGTAAGTCTTCTCCATTACCTGTAAAATACAGAGATACTGTTCAAATGCATCTGTATCTTTTTAAAAGCAAATATTTGAGCCAGTGAGCCCGTGCCTTGATTGTTTTATGAACCACACGTGATTTTTCCCAAATGGCCAATTACTTACTTTTATGACTTTTACTTTTTTTTTTTTTACTAAGAGCACTATTTTTAATATATTTATGCTGAATGAATATGCCTTTAAGATATGAATTTTTGGGATGGAATTAACTCTCTATGTGTTACGATATTATCAACCAACACTTTACTAATTGAGAAAACCTCTGGAGATAAATTCTGTCCCCAAAGGTCAATGAGGGTGATTTGAACAACTGAGTACGTTCCATTACTACCATTTTTCATAGTTCATTTTATTTCCTGATGTTTCTATTCTATTAAAGAAATTTGTCTCCTATTTACATAGAAGGACTAACGTTAATATAGTACCTCCATCCAGCAGCATAACATGAGTGGTAATCATTACCATCTCACTTGTTACGCGTTACCTTACTGAATTCTGCACAAATCTGGTCAAACGCTACAACAGAGGAGACAATAAGGGTAGCCATATAGGAAGCATATCCTTCAAACAGCAGGATGACCTACCTACAGATGGCCCCTTGCCCAGGGCTTATGTCGCACTTCCCGTCATTCAGGCAAAAGTTTGGTTGCAGATCACAAATGCTATTGCACGGCAGCCCGTCGATGCTTAAGTAGCCAGGATTGCAGACACACTCAGCTTCCCCACTCCAGCGATTTACTAAGCACTCAGAGAACTCATTGCAGGCCTGGAACTTGCAGGGATCTGCTTGCTCACCTGAGAATACACAAAGCAGAAAATATGAACGATAGAGGAGAACCTTAACTGAGGCGAAGCACTGTCTGGCTGGCTGGCTGCTGCCATTTTCTCTAACAGTCTCTTAGTTAAAATAATCCACAAAAATCCAGCATGCATTTTTCCTGAGTAACAAAAGGTTCTGCTAAGATGAACAAGCACCAGGATGTGTTCCTCTGCCTGCACAGGGCTTGTCAGTGGTATGACTAAGACCGCCCAACAAGCCAATCAAAAAAGCAAGTATAAAATGTTCTTTTTCTTACTGGAACGTGCAGTACCTCAGATGTTCTCTGTCTGCTGGAACTGTATTTTGCAAATGAGTAAAACACAGCTGATCTCCAGTATTTCTTGTTATAGAAAACCTACGCAGTGTACAGGGAAGGGCAAGGGAACTTTGGGCGCTCAGCAGCTACTGTGAGGTGATTTGCCTTTGTCTGCAAGGAACACAAGCTTGTAATATTTGAGGCATCTCACTTGTATCATGATTAAGAGGCTGCCATACAATTAAACAATCAATAGCAGAAGATTTGTCATGCTGATCAGACCATCTTTAGAAGAGAGCTACCTCAGAAGAACAGCTACCATTTGCCAACAGGTCAGCACTGTTGTTTTTCCTCTAACCTTAAAACAGGAAACATTTCCGAGTTGCTTATGCAGTAAACTACTGGCTAACATGGTCAGGGAAGAGACTTCCTCCCTGGATCACAGCAGTGAACTCAGAGGGCCTGTAGCTTTTTAGTGCAATCGAGACCTTCCCACGAGAGAGAGGCAGCAGCTGCCACCTGTGCAGATGCCTATCTTGCAGCTAAACTGGCTGCCACCTCTGGGAATAACCACATGGAATAAGTCCAAACCATGCATGAAACTAAGCACAGGAGAGAGCTGGGCACCGCTGTTCTTGCTGACCAGCCTTCCCCCTCCCTCCCCAGTGACTGCGCAGTGGCCTTACATGGAGTATTACAGGAGTCAGGTTTGTCCCCAATATAGTTTGCTCAGTCTGGGTCCCACTTTGATTTTCATCTCTTTTGTCCCTTAACAGATTTTTATTCATTCGTTTGAACTCTGTCTTTCTAAAGCCCAGCCTGTGAAAAGCAACCGGGATCCTTAGTAAGTTCTTAAAGTAGAAGTTGCTCTAAATCCCTTGTTCCAAACCACGTTTCCCTGCCACCCTTACCAGATTCCACATCCAGGGAGTATTTATCGATGGCCAGGTTCATGGTGTGATATGCAGTGTTGCAGAAGTCTTCCAGGATCATGTACACAGCGTTGGTGACGTTCCGAGGCACAGGTTTGGCAAACTTCATTCGACTGTTCACCACGATGCTGCCATTTCTGAAGTTGAGGATTTCCAGATTCTGGAAGCCCGTCAGGTTTGACTGAAGGTAGGGCACCAGCTGCAACACAGGGGGCATGACAGAAAAGCTGAATCTTTGAATCTCTACTCAAGCTAGCTGCATGGTTATTGCATCAAACAGCAGGACTCTGAATTATTTTATCCAAATCCCACAGCAAGGGTATTAAAACTTTACCCAATGGAGGCTCATGCTGGCAGCCTGCCAGGAGTCTGCGTACTTCAGACAGTTCTCAAGCGTATACCTATTTGCAGACACTTTCCAAAACTCTACAGTTGAGAAATACAATTGTCGGGACATACATGGTGCTCTCCCTCCATCTGAGCACCAGGTATACTCACAGCTTCACAGGGTATTTCCTTCAGGCTTGTCCCCCTTCCCTCTCTCTCCTTTTCTCCCTCTATCTCCCACAGCAAAATGTTCATTTCAGTCAGGAGAGGGGAATTTCCAGGTTAAAATTTGGCAATTGTTGCTGTATTACTCCTGCGAGACTTTGTTGGCCACCAGTCAGTTTAAGAACAGCTTAGGTCCCTAAACTACCTCTGAGGAGGAGTTGAATGTGTTGCAGAAAAGTTACCTCCCCACAGCACCAGTTTGTTTATTTCTCCCTCCCTACAGACTAAATACAGAGCAGTGTGGAAGCAAGTAAGGGGAGTGTTGCAGTGCCTTGAGCTACACCACTACATCTGTTGACATCAGTGGAGCATCTGGCCCATAGCGCTAAAAAGTTACACTTCAGAGGGACTACTGACTGAATAAAAACTGAACAACACACCCCACCCATTTCCAGACAGAATTTCCCCAGGGAGGGACATAAATAATATCTGTAAACACCAGTATTGGGTTGCTCTCTGCAAAAGAGAGCTGACAAACTATTATTTACCAACAATTTTTGTCTATCTGGTAATGGACAGGCAGCACAGAAGTGATTCTTACCAGTTCCAAGAATCGTTGCTCCAACGCTTTGTATTCAGGGGAGTTTTTATTAAACAGGTCCTCTGAAAACATCATGTTGGTAACACGAAGGCTGAAAAACACGACCAGAGCTCGTGACGAGACAGGAGTGCTGTTGCGATTTTCGTGTGTAGCCCAAGCGACGCTGGCCATCTCTGTGGATTGGAGACGAGTTGTTAGCTCCACATGACTTTCAGTCATGCTCCTTCCCTCCTCAGTCAGCTCAGGAGAAAAGCGAACAGTGCTCGCACGATCCAGGTCTGCTGAAACATCTGGGACTCTCGTCGTTTCATCTCCCAGCTTCGTTGAGGTAGCCACAGACAATGATGCCGTGGATCGCACAGGAGGAAGATGGGATGGAAGCTCAATAGCGCTTGTTGTTACAGTCACCGTTACATAAGATTTCGTAACAGTGCTGAAGCTCATGGAAACATGCGTGTCATGGTCTGTACCACTCTGCCCAGTGAAGCCCTCTAGAACAGTGGCCTGATTTATCACAGAAGGAACTGCAGTTGAAACTTGAGTGGCAGTCGGTGTTGCTGATTGCACTGTCTGATCTAAGGAGTTTTCTAGTGCTCTGTCAGTAGGCCAGACTTCAGCTGGTTTCTTCACTGCTGATCTAGTAGTGTCTTGGCCTGCCAGCGATGAATCTAGGGTTTGCTGCTCTTCTGTGGAAGCATCAGGGTTTACTGTGGAAGAATCTGCAGTCAGAATAGTTTCTGAAGAGCTTGTGTCCAAGTGGCCGATTGTAGCAGCTTCAGTTACACCTGACACTGTGAATAGTTCTACTGCCGTTGTCCTCTCTTCATTTTGGTGTTCAACTGCTTCAGAAATGATGTTCTGACCTACACTGGACTCTTTGGGTTGCTCCATACTGACAGTTCCTGTAGATGTAAGGAGACTATCTTCCACAGACAGACCTGTATTGTGCAGTGGGACAGGGGCCTCTGCAGTTGGCATGTCTACAAAGGAATGGTCCACTGAAGGCTCCAAAACTAAGGATGGTTTAACAAAAGAACCGTACATGCCCAATGTTTTTGTCTGTGTAGATGGTTCCACAGATGATGGCTCTTCTGTCTGTAACAGAGGTACCTGCTGAGTTGTAGTCTCTGGAAAGACAAATATTTCAGATTCATCCAGAAAATCTTCTTTTACATTGGCCATACCTTCATTCTCATCTTTGGAAGGATCATCATCTAATTTATTCCCAGAGTTAAGAATATAGTCTAAGATCATGCCTTCAGGAATATCCTCAGTTCTGATTAACAAAGACTCATTGTTATCTTCAAGCCAGCTATCAGGACCAGGATAGAAAACCGGTTCCAGTGTTGCTTCTTCCCAAGGCCAAATACTTGATTCTATTTCTTTTCCCGAACCATCCAGAGCTGACCCAGACCCATCATCATATATAACTCTATCTCCATGATATATATCAGTTTCATCTTCCACAGGGTGTACTTCTACGGGAAAATTAATTTCTTCTACAGACTCATGCAGCACAGAGTCTGCATTGTTACTGCCTGTAGTACCCTGAGTTACTTCTTCCTTCTCCACAGATACTGCTTCTTTAATATCAGTCTCTATGACTGATGAAGAGGCCACTGTTGGTGCAGAAAGCAGAGGAACTGCATAATCATCTGTAGATGGAGGTTCTTTAGGCACAAGGTGAGGAGGAGGACTCGAAGGCAAGAGAAGGTCTTCAAATAGTCCAGTATCTTCAAACGCTAAAAATAAAAATAAATTTCCAATTAGAATCATGGAACTGTTTAGGTTGGAAAAGACCTTTAAGATCGAGTCCAACCATTAACCTAGCATTCGCAAGTCCACCACTAAACCATGTCCCTAAGCACCACATCTAAGCATCTTTTAAATACCTGCAGGGATGGTGACGCAACCACATCCCTGGGCAGCCTGTTCCAATGCTTGGCAACCCTTTTGGTGAAGAAATGTTTCCTAATACTCAATCTAAACCTCCCCTGGCACAAATTCAGGCCATCTCCTCTTGTCCTAGTGCTTGTTACTTGGGAGAAGAGACCAACACCCACCTGGCTACAACCTCCTTTCAGGGAGTTGCAGAGAGTGATAAGGTCTCCCCTCCGCCTCCTTTTCTCCAGACTAAACAATCCCAGTTCCCTCAGTCTCTCCTCCCAGGACTTGTGCTCTAGACCCTTCACCAGTGTCATTGCCCTTCTTTGGACACGCTCCAGCACCTCCATGTCTTTCTTGTCACGAGGGGCCCAAAACTGAACAGTGTTCAAGGTGCAGCCTCCCCAGTGCCAAGTACAGGGGGACAATCACTTCCTTAGTCCTGCTGGCCATGCTAGTTCTGATACCAGCCAGGTGCTCTTGGCCTTCTCGGCCACCTGGGCATACTGCCAGCTCATGTTCAGCCAGCTGTCGACCAACACCTTCAGGTCCGTTTCTGCCAGGCAGCTTTCCAGCCACTCTTCCTTGAGCCTGTAGTGTTGCACGAGGTTGTGGTGACCCAAGTATAGGACCTGGCACTTGGCCTTGTTGAACCTCAGGCACTTGGTCCTGGCCTATTGATCCAGCCTGTCCAGATCCCTCTGTAGAGCATTCCTACCCTTAAGCCCATCAACACTCCTGCACAACTTGGTGTCATTTGCAAACTGACTGAGGGTGCACTCAATCCCCTGGTCCAGGTCATTGGTAAAGATATTATAGAACACTGGCCGCAGTACTGAGCCCTGGGGAGGGCCTTGGGCCTGGCCATCCAGCCAGATTTTTATCCAGTGAAGAGTATGCCCATCCAAGCTGTGAGCAGCCAGTTTCCCCAGAAGAATGCCATGGGAGTTGTTGTTTATAATAAAATGTGTCAAAGTCCATTCGTTTTATTGTCTATAGATTTCTGTTCAGCACGTTCCCATAATATATCCTGGACTTTGTATGCCGATGTCAGAAGGACCCCTGCTCACCTCTCCCACTTTTCATTCAGATACTCTATGGGCCAAGTCACGACTGCAGAGTAAGCAATAAAAGCAGTTAACCGTGTGGCAAGTCCTTAGGCTAGTCAGTCTACTTCAGAGATCAGTTAGTTCTGTATGGCATCACCTAAACAAGCCCTATATGAAAATACTTCTGTGCAATTAAGCAAGTATCAAGGGCATACCATTTCCTGAAGGTACAAACAGTCATCATTAGCTGTTGCAAACATTTGACCTTAGCATATTGTTCTTGGATACACGCACACAGGAAAGGTAAAAACTATCAGGGAAAGATATCCAATTTTTTAGACCTTTCTGAAAAGTCATTTTGGTCAACTATACCTTTGGTGAGTATCAGGAAGCACTGGCATCCAAATTTAAGCTTCAGTCAACGGCTTAATCAATTAACTTACCATCTAAAGAATTGGGGGCTGAAAGCCATTCCAGAGAGTCCAGAGAATCAAGCCCTAACACTGGCGCAGTGACCAAATGAGGAGTCCGATTCTCATCCTCTAAATTCAGCCCATCAGGCAAAGAAGTGACATCAGCCTCGGAGGAGAACGGAGCTTCAGGTGCCAAACTGGCCTCAGAGTCCAGGTTTTGTGGTCTTGGCCAGATTTCATTGTCATTGGACTGTTCACTATCTGAAGTGGAATCTGGTTTGGCGAAATCAAAGGGCAAGGTATTGCTGACAGTTGATTCATCTGCTGAAGGCCGTTCAGCTAAAAAGGTGCTGTCCTGGAACATAAACCCACTATTAATATTTCCACTATTACAGGGGAAGCATTGGCTGTCCACATCGGGCTGAACACGTAGAGGGTGTTAACAGCAGCCAACAGCAAAATCTGGTACTACTGCCTCTGTGAGAAAGGAACACGCAGCAGCAGGAGGGGCCAAACTGGGCCCCTTTGCTAATCATGTGCAACACAGGTGTAAAGTGCACATCCTTGTGACATACATTTCATGTCCGGTCGTGACCACTACAAAGGGAAAGAAGCCATTCAGATTGTTTGGAGTGCAGCTTCAGTTCTGCTATTAAGAGATTTACCATCTATACCCATCCCATCTCCTCTCCTTTACTGAAAAAACGGATCGGTCTGTTTCTAATTAAAACAAAGATAAATGCGCACAGTACTGCGTGCCTTCCTAAAGCATGAAGAGGTCTTACCAGCTATTATTCATCACCTACATAATCAGTACAGTAATTATAATATTGTAGTCACTATGATACATAAAACAGTTTAGAATCTGAACTGGTATGCATGTCCTGTGGTCATTTCTTGCTATCTTTTAGTATGTGGGTCTGAGAACCCAGGAAGGAAACAAAGACCATAATGTAAAGAAGAGTGTTTAGAACCTGCAATAATTTTAGTCTCAAAGCCAAGGCACAGGAAAAAAAAATACAAACTATCAGCAGTAATGATGAGCAACAAAGAGTATGCAGAATGAATTTGCAAATTGTTTGAAATACGAAAAAAGAATGTGTTTTTAAATTTCCAATTTTCACACCACTTACTTCTCCATACTCCAATCATTATTTGGTTTACAGTTAGAATACTTAGCACATTTCAACTTTGAATATTAATCTGCTACCTCGGTGTTTCATGCGATAATTGTATTGGGAAAAAACCAACGAAAAGATTTAAGTTATTTGGTCAAGGCTACAAAAGCAAGCTGACTGCTATACCTCAGGAACTACTGCTTCACATGGATACCTGCCCACACATCAATGCTGTGCAATAGTCTGATATGGACAAAAAAAACCCCTTGGGGTATGAAAAACAGCCAAACAATTCTTAGTTGCTGATGGTGACTAGTAAAGTTAAGTGGGCAGTGGACACAGGTTTCGGTAATACATATTACAGTTCAAAATCATTTTAACCATTTCTGTAGCTCACCATTCCTGTCTCCTTTCTTTCTTTTACTTGACCAGCATGAACACCACAAAGAGTCCAAATACTTTTCAATTGGAAATTTTACTCCTGCTTGAAACATTGGTGAACTAAATTTTCAACTTAATTCAAATTGCATTTGAACACTTTGGAAACAAGCCAGTTCAGGTATTTCTATTAAATTATTTGTCTACTTGTATTGATCACATTTTTACAGCCAGTTGTTATGCCATCACAGTCTCCTCACAGTTTTTAATTTATACGGTAACAATCAGTTGAAAAGTATATATACCATATAGACATGTGCTCCAGCAATTATCTTTTTTGGCAAAATTGACCACTATAAATAAAGCTGTAAAAAAAGTTACTGTGCAAGATTAGAAACAAATTATACATATAAATTCCACAAAGAAAGAATAAGGACTACCAGCAATAGCTTCTCAATACATTTCTTTTTTATGTGAGCATTTAGTTGCCAGGGATTGCACTTCATCATTTATTTGCATGTGGATAGATGTTCCTATGACAACTAACATTATTCAAAGATTCTTGTTACAGTGCAATATATTATAATAACAAGTTTAATATCATATTGGCAAGTTCTGGTTTTCACTAATGTCTTTTGAAAGGCTTACAAATATGACAGATGACTGCAAACACATTTTCCATTTGCTGCTGCCAGAAAGGAATTGTATTCAGAAAGCCAGAGCATTCTACCTGTTACAACTCAACAGAGATAACAAGAAAATAGATTTCAAAAACTAGACTTGATTTTTTTTCTTCACTTTTTAAGAGCACTGTAAAACTCAAACAAAAGAATTAATGATTTGTTGGTACCATCTGCTTGCATTTAGATGGTGAAGTCATGGTAGTCCTACATTATGTCATGAGTATGTATGATAATACAAATCCAACTTATTCTCAAATCAGCTAAGAAAAATAACAGTAAAATTCTTTTTCATAGGCAACAGTTCTACTTAACACTATCTGCTTGAATCATAAAGGTTTGACGTGTGGAAGTAATTGACTAATTGTTTCAGCCTTGTTTACTGTTCAAGCATGTTTATGATTTTTTATTTTAATTTATCTGCAGTTACTTCCTAAATTTTTTGTGTATTACAGATTGTACACAGCTGATTTTTGGGTATTCTCAGTATCTTTTACATAATTAGAGTTTTTGATGGAAGACATAGATGACATTATTATTATTATTCATAGTCCAGTATTAGAAAAATGTAGCTTCCAGAAATTTTTCTTGTACATAACTATTCCCTGAAATTGGTTTAAAATGTATTATTGCAAAGTTATCTCTACTTTAAAATCTTCTTGCTTGCACATCTGTCAGAGTATCCGCAGATAGAATGTAAAGGTGGCAGAATTGTGTTACTAAAAAAAAAAAAAAATCTGCAACATTTTAATCTAGTTAGATAGCTCTAGTAAAGAGAAAGCCCTTTCCTGAAAGTTAACTTAAATTCATGTTTAACCACACCAAGTTTAAGCCATTTATGGCAAATCCATATGAATTTGCATTTTAGACACCAATTATTAGTTTTTAAAAATCAGGGAAAACTGGCATGAAATTAAGGATATTATACCTGTGACCACTGTAGCAAGAATATTTGAGTTCTGTGAAGTGACTACAAATTTTGCTTCCCTAAAGATTGGAAGTTGGCCTGAAATTAAATGTGTCTGTGTTCAGAATGTTATCTCACAATGAACTTAGTGAGAACCTACCATCAAGCATAGGTGGACCAGGATTTTGTGGCACAAACTGAGCTCATTTCTTCTTGGAAGGCGTATCGGTGGTACACAACAGACTGCAGACCAGAAACCTACTGGATAAATCCTTAAGCCTAGACAATGCTCCACCATTCAGAAATTCTAGCTGTCAGCAGAACTAATTGACTTGATCTCAGTGTTGCTGGCACCTGACTTGGTATCTCTGCTTAAAGCCCCTTTACAGACATGGTAAAGACATGGTACAGACACGGTCGGGGATACTACATCTCCTGTCCAATGGGGAACTTCAGTCCATGTCCTGGGTTGTTCCAGAGGTAATCAGAGGAGATAATTACGATTTCAAGAGGAAAAAAAAAAAAGAAATCACTAGCTATTATTTCTCTGTGTTTCCTTTGCTGGCATTAAGGAGATGAGATGGACATAATTTTAAAACTGAACTGAGGACTTTCGGTGAAAGCAATACAGTAACAAAAGAAGCATATGAAACTTATCATTTTATCTCCTCTAGAAGCCAGTTTTAGTGCTTACATCTATTTCTCACTTTCAAAAAAAGATAGTATTGCAGGAAGAATCATTTCTTTAGAGCAATTTACAGTCTAGACGTTACGAAAAAACAGCCAGGAACACAGTACTACCATGTAATAGAAGATGATCACAGAAAACTGTTGTGCAACAGATATCAAATTACCAGATGAGAGATTTCACTAGGTGTGCCTTCATTACTGCTTATTCTGCATGAACAACAGGACAGAGAAGGTCTGGGTGCTGACTGTAATTTTGCCTTGCTGAGTTAAGTGTTAAAATGTGTCCAAAGGCCACCGCTCAGAACCATACTCACATCAAACTCCGGGTGCTCCAGCACAACTGGATGCTCAGTAATCCAGGCTAGGTCTTCTGGTGTAGGGTGCAGTATTTCTTTCACTGTTGAAATATAAATAATTGGGATCTAAAGGCTGCAGTAGCAGTGTGAGGCAGTTGTTTTTGAAGACTCACTGAAAAACCCTCCCTCATCTCAGATTTATGAATAAAATCTTTTCAAAAAGTTTGCCAGATTTTGTTTCTGAAAATGCCCCTAGATCTCTGACAGGAAGTACAGAGGAAAGATGAGAACAGAGGGGTGGACAGCACTCCTCCGCCACCTCCAGCAGGATCATTGAATATTCAGCAATAAACCAGGTATTTCCTTTGTGCTGCTCAAGGCCAACACAGGGCTACTAAGCTGAAGGTTGTCTTGGCGCAACGTGCATCACGTCAACCACACTCCCCCCCAATTCCTGTTAATTTTGGGAAGTATTACTGAAATTGCATACCACAAACCTTGGTGTCAAAAAAAGAGGCCAATGTAATGGATTAAGAATTGGATACTACTGCTAATGACTTGGCCTGGTTAAGATCAGAGCAAAACAAGCTACAACACAGCTGAATAATTCACTCATCTGAGATTTATTTTATAAAACTTCAGATGTGTGGCCCACCAACGCATCATACGTAATACCCACCATTAGTAAGTTGGAGAGAGTTAGGGTCTAAAGATAAGGAAGTGTTTTCAAGCAAGGCATTTTTCTGGAGGATTTCAGCAATATAATCCCGGAAATCACTGATGGTGTACACAACTGTTGGATTATCCTCAATGCCCATAAAGGAGTTGTCCTCCACCTTGTTGGAATGAAGGTTAATCAGATCCCAGGTGGCATTGCTGATGGCTTTTCCATCAAATGTAACAGCATAGTGAACTTCCACCCCACTTGAGTTGTACAAAGAAAAAGAGAACACAGATGAGAGATGCAAGGTTTTCCAACCTATAGCAAACACTACGATTTCTTTTTCCCCAAGAACTTGTGTCAATAACCTTCTTTAGTACAAACATATATTGCTTTAAAAGATTCTAAATAAAAACAATTTAATTCTTTTCACACTCTTGTGTGCCTGCCTGTGCTTTCCACCACTGCAAAGTTCTCAAGGAAAAGAACCTGACATCTGGTCTGGTCCCAGCCCTGTATTTCTACTAGTGAATGGCAGACAGACCACAAGCAGACCAAAACGTTAACTTTCTGCCAGCATTATTAATGGGCCCACCAGCACGCAGTGATGTGAGCGATGACTTTAAGATCATGCCAATGATGGGAATGGCTCTGAGGTATGAAAACAGCAAGGAAAACCAGGCTGTATACAGTAGCAATCTACAGTAGCAAGAGGGAGCCCTGATCACTCACCGTGCAGTGTCAATCTGCTTGAAATACTGTCTTTAACAGCAATAAAATAGTATTTAATACAGCTTGTAATTGGCATCATTTTTTGAGACTCGTTTGATCATTCATTCTTGAACTAAGTTTTGCCTCTGTGTACAGCTTAGCTTTTTTCATATTAACTCTCCTCCATGTTCTTAATTTTCTTTTCCTGAATACACGTGGATGTCCTTTCCCACATGACAGCGTAGGCAGCAATCAGATTACCATACACTGGGCATAAGCACAGGGGAGCTTTAGAAAATATAACATATTTTGGCTGTACACAGGGCACAGCAAGAAAATGAAGTAATCTATGAAGTGTTAGAAAAATGTGCTCCAAAGACAGGTTTTCCTCATTCCACAGAGCTGGACTGGATTGCTAAAGTAATGCTTCTGTTCAGAGAAGTCTCTAAAGCCCCAGATACAGCAGAGACATAATCAGGAAAGACACTGACTAAAACCAGGAGCCTGCTGGAGTTTTGCTGCTGGCTCGATCCTTGAAATGAGCCCGCCATAGGCTCACCGTGGGCACTGACTGTCAGCACAGGAAATAAAATAGGGCAGCAGTAGTGAAAAGGCACAGCAAAGATGGAATACAGTATGGTCCTCAAGTACGGTCCTCAAAAGTTATTAGCCAATTTAATACAATTGTGCTGTCAGTTGCAGATAATAATTCCTAACTAATAACTATGACACCATCATCTGTCTGGAAAGGGCTAAAACATCTGGTGCTTGGCACATAGCCTTTGCAAATAGTTGTATGCATCTTAGCCTGCAGAAGCGCAGAAGAGTAGAGGATGGCTTTAAGTCGCTATTGTTTGTGAAGAGATTTGTGTTTTGTAACCTTTATTCTAAAATTAAAATGCTCATTCTCTGTAAAACTGTTTGTGGAAACTAGTTACGCCTTTGCTGAGAAATACACAGAAGAAAACAATGCATCTAGTACGTAAAAGTCTGCAGTTCATTTTCTGTCTTGTGAAATTCTTAAAATACTAAAGGAGGAAAATTTTGGATGCTTAACCTGCCTATGTCAGATGAAAAACAAGTCCAGACTGATCCCATCTTCTGCTAAGGAATGTTTATAAAACTACTACTAAGATGTGCAGCACCTCGGGCCTTGAGGAAGCTAAGCCAACTGTTTTGCTGGACAACTATAGTTTTCCTTATGTATTTAGTTTCTATAATAATAATAATTATCCCCTATCTATTCAAGACTTTGCTGCAAAGTATAAAGACCTTCAGTCATCATCAAGCAATCTTGTTTTCTTCACAAAAGAGACTCCTATACCCAAGTTAGCCCAGTAGCTGGCTTGTGTTTAGAACATTTTCCCCAAGTAATTTTTTTATGATTAGGACTTAAATAAGCAAAAAGGTTTATCCATAATCCAAACAGAGTTTGAGTTACTTGCAGTTTCTGGTAGAACCCCCTCACATAATATTTATGCTGGATAACTATCTCGCTCTGGAGCCAGCACTACAAATCCCCAAAACAGTGTCCTCCAGCTCAACATGTTTTTCCATTTGTATTATGACAATAGCTATTAAAAAGTTGTCTTTACCTGTCCTCCTCAGAAGAGCTGAATATAGAAACAAAACACAACAACAAAACCTGTTAAATCAATGTTAGAATTTCCTTTCAGTCTTCTATCTTTAACAAATCTGCTTTGGTATTCTAGAGGGCACACAAATTTGAAAAAGCATACAGCAAAACGGTTATAAGTCGTATAGGTATTCTGCTACATCATAAACTGTTCTGCTTTGACTGAACTGAGATATTTCCTATTAATCGCAAGGAATTAGCAGAGCAGAGCCATCTCACCTTATTGCAAATAATGCAGTTAAATTGCTGTCCGTACCAAGAAAATCAAAGCTCACTAATTCTACCTAAATGTTTAGTTTACAAACACTTTTTTGTCATGCACAGCAGAGCACGGAGCTCTGGTGTTTTGTCAGAAATATCCACCTATTATCTGTCTTCTCAAATCAACCAAGAGCTTGCAAACGTGTTAGAGTGCAGATACCGAGATGGAAGGTTTTGCTGCCTTCCAGGCTGGAAACTGAACACAGTCCAGGGTTCAACCATAAAACCTTTCTCACCATAGCTGCTTTGTTACTTGCATGTATTCTAGCTAGAATATTACAGCCAATAAAGTCTAAGAAACAGAGCTTACAAAGTCTCAAAGAAAACACAATTTAGATTAACTCATGAACAATCTCATTTGATTCTGAAAGTTATATTGCAATCTGTCATCCATGTACCCCAAAACTCAGACATCAGGTGTTCAATGCACAATACACAGGATCCCCTTTCCCCCCAAATTAATTTAAAATGTGATTCCGAAGCACAAATTGATCTGAGGAAACTAGTCTTTAAAAAAATATTTGTAAGAATATAGTTAAAACATTGCATATCATTTATCAAACTACTCACCCACCTTTGCTTAGATCAAATGGAGAAAGACCTTTACATATCTCAAACATCAACTTTTAGAGTAATCCCAAATTAACATTAAGAAGTTTAAAAAAATTTAAATACACCACGTTTTTTCCAAAAAGGTTTCTATGCTCTTCCTCGTTTGATACTAGGACATGTCAACAATACTGAACAAGTATCAGATATTAATTTTGAATTAGAAAAGATCCCTCTTAATTTTAGGATAGAATCTTGAATAAGAATGCCTTGTCTTAAAATCAAGGCAAGCATATCACGTGAGATTCTCTGGTGGATGCCAGGAGCCAAAAAATGATGATTACGTTTACATACAGTTCTGTATTTCTATTTCAACCCTCTATATAGAGAGATACCAAATATGAAAGCACTTGTGCTTTGGTTAATACATCCTAGGAACTCCCACACACATGCCTGACATTTTTCCAAGTGTGGTGCTAGCACATCGCACCATCGTACATGATCAGTTTCAATCACCACGTATGCATCACTGTCTTTTTACCTGTAATCCAGGACATGGATGCTTTTGTATCCAGGTAGTCCTTCAAATACACTTTCAATCTATTTTGAGGGGAAAACAAAAAATTAACACAGATTTCCTTCACCCTTATTCATTTAGTGAAAAAATCAGGAAGAATTTTCAACATTTTCTAAAAATGTATCTGAGTTGTTATATCTAATAGGAGAAAAATGGTTGAATATTCTCTCTCTTTATGGAAGAAGAGTTTTGGTGACATTGTTTCATTATTAGAAAAGGAAAAGAAAAAGTATGAAGAACAACATCCAGCATTCCCCAAGAACTGTAAGAAACATTCAAAGGAGGGGACATTGAAACAGACTCTGCAGAGATCTGCACTGCCCATAGCAGACTACATCCTTTCTCTTATTTATGCAGCACAAAGCCTACTCTGCCCAAAAGGTTTCCATTACCTCCCAAACCTCTTTGGATCAAAAAGAATTCAGGAAAATGCTTTGGACCTTAGCAACTTAAAGAAGAAGATCAGCAGACACCGGAGGAACAGGAACAACTTAGACTTCAAAGAGGCACGAATGCATTACATAGTGCAAAACATGGCTCATTTCCACTGCTCTAAACATACAAAGGGTTCAGGAGTGACCGGCAGTGCTACTCGCAAAAGGCAAGTGTGGGCAGCAAAATGGCAGCACATCCAGGCCTAATTCAATAGTCAACTGTGTTACACGAGACAAAAACAAGAAATAGAATATTGACAGTTCATGCTGGTTTGTTGGGTTTTTTCCTCCCAGAAGATCCTTGCCAGTTGAGGATTATTTTTTACTCCTCAAATTCTTCTTCCCCTCCCCAGTCTCCCTATTTTTAAATTGTCTCTGGTTAGACTTAAACAATCGAAGTGCTGCCGACTCTCTTTTTTTCAAGAGCTTCTTTGTCCAAGCACAGAGAAAACTAGGCAAGGGATCAAAGGAGTGGAACATCCGTGTGCCAGGTGGACTCTGTCCCATCTGACATTTCTTCCACACACACAGTATGGCCTTGCTACTTGGCCACACAGCTAGGAAAATTAAGATGTCTAGCCTACACTAGCAACTTGTGACAGTTGTGGTGATGCTTTTTGGCTGCAGTGAAGGGTACATCTCTTTCCCACCTGGCCCAGGATCTGGCACAGGGTTAACCCCAGTAAAACGGGCTGAACAGAAAACCCCAACTAAATGGGACTAAGAAGGAAGCAAAGCTATAGAAAAGATAAGCCTCATGATGCGCTGCTGTATGGTACCCTAGATGCCTCTCCCAACAGAAAGGAAAGACAAACTCTCTGCTCCAAGAAAATGATGGGAATAAAATTACCATAATTATAGAAAAAAAAAAAAAATTGGAAACAATAGGGAGAGGAAAGTTAGGAGATAGCAGTATGATCATATTTTACATTTGCATTTGTATATTGGTGGGCCCGTAACTTTATTTGTAGCATACAAATTAAAACATTAAATTTTAATTAACTTGAAATCAAGTTTTAATAAATCACGCATATATGTGTATTTGTATATATTTATATGTATACCCACATATGTATATTTTCTTTAAAGTAGCTGCCTAGCAGCCTAAATCATGGTTCGTTCCCACTGACACCAATAGAATTTAAGTGTGTGTTTAAGAACTGGCTGGAGGGTTTTAAAATGTGCTCACATGCACTGCCGATCCTGGGCATAAATGAGGAGCAGGAGTTCTCTTGGCAGCCTAGATTTCAGAGAGTATCTCACTGCAGTGCACAATGATTCATTTGAAGACATGTTGCTCCTGAGCAGAAATAATGACTGAGTTCTGCTATTTGCGACTTCTTCTGATTTCCTCATCTATCACCTACTCTGTATAGACAGATTCCCTAGACTGATGCCAGTGTTTCTGCTGCAGTCCAAAATCTGGACACCGCGTAATCATGAGGATATCCTATATCCCATTTCAGGGCTCAGCTTCTGTACGAAACCCAGAGCACGCCCACATTGGCAGATGCTGATGGATGACCTGTACGCCTTCTGCCTGCACTCCACGTTAATGTGGTGCTATACCTGAATTACTAGAGCTGCCTTCCAGCACTGCCTCAGCACAGGTTGATGGTTCTGACCTGCAGTCGATTCATGTCCTGCCATTTGAGAGTGCGGGCAGGGTGGTTTGCTAAGACCCTCAAATTGCATTTTGCACTCCCCAGTTTCAAACCAACTACATTACAGAAGAACTTGAACTGGACAACGAGATTAGAAAGCACTGAAATAAACTCCAGGCAGACTGGTCACTAGAGAGATGTTAAATGTATCTTTAAAATTTAAGATTTTCAAGTCCTAAAACTTTAAGAACTAATGAAGTTGCATCAAGAGGCAAACAAGAATCTTGTCACTTCTCTGTGAGTTTAAAAGCTCTACTGCAGTAACACTGACAGGGAGAGGTACTGAAAATTCTGAAAGTTATTAGCCAAAGTTAGCCCTGGCAGAAATAGGTCTTTAAAAGGACTAAAGTAAGTGGAATTGTTTTTCATTTATTAGTAACATCTGGCTCAGTTTCTTTTGCTAACATGAGGCAAAGTAAATTAAGAAAATCAGAAAATGGGGGAGAGAGAATGAACAGTCCGTCAGAAGGGTCCTATTTAGAGTATGTCCCCATTCAGGTGTTCAGCATAATTTTCTGATCCTCTCAAAAACACACTTTTACCTCTTTTGCCTGCAAAAATGACAGCAGTCTATTTCATGAGAAACACAAAAAGAAAACTAGAGTAATTGGGTTTTGGCAACTGGTATGCTACACACAACATATAGCACTCCGCTACTTCAAAAAGGCAGCATGTCAGACAGAACGATGCACTCTCATAGTGGGGGAATATTTTCCAGCCTGCCTTAGGCAACAAAAGCCCTAAGCTGGTTCTGCAGAGCCCAGGAGAAAAAGGCAGTCCTAACACAGGTTCTATGTGCTGCTATTGCTTTGCGGAGCCAGCAAAAAGAAAAAGGAAGCCAGGGAAGAAAATTACCTGAGAAATGAATTGTTCCGAGAGCAGTTGACGCTTCACAGCAGCTGGGTCCCTCAGCTCCTCACTGTACTTTTCACCAACAATCAAAATGCTGAACTCAATCATCTGCTCAGTTACAGGTCTCACTAGCTTCTCATCCTGCTTCTTTATCTCATTATTGATCTGGAAGGGAAGGAAGAAGGGAGAAAACAAGAGGTGATTTAATGCCTTTTTTTGTTTTGCCAGTTGTCGTTTTTTTGCAAGAAATAAATCCTTGTTACTCACCCCAGACCAGATTCCTACCTTTTCTGGATTTACTCCATGTAAAAAACATCCCTAGATATGTATATGCACATACGGTCTGCCATCTGTCAACAGCACACAACATTCCTAAGCTTGGGTCCAAGCATCTTTCTCATGTGGGCCAGAAACTTCCCCAGCTGCTGCAAACCTGGAGGTTTCTCTGGCTTGTGATGGAGCAGAAAGCCTGAGCCCTCTCCATAAATGCTGTATGGACAGGAATACCTCGGGGCACTATTGGTGGGCCACACTGATGGTCACGGATATATTTAATGACATGTGAAAACCACAGTCCAAAGCACAGCATGCTCACTTCAGCCATCAGCATACCTGCTTGCCTTGCACTATTATGGGGTGCTCATGAAGCCTCAGGGACGGAGGTGGCAACTAATCAGGCAATCTACTAAGCAAGAACATTTTTCGAGAATTCTTGTTTTGCAGATAATTCTATTTTCCATTTGCACATCGTTAGTGCAAGGCCATCTAGCTGACCTCAGCTACAAAAAGAAATCCAGATGTGTGGAATGTTCATGAAGCAATTTAAAGTGCAACTACGGATATATGAACAGCTCACTTGAGCCCAGTCAGCAATAGGCTGATTTACCCCGAATTTACTCATTTATCACAAGGCTCCTACTTACTATTCCACCTGGAAGACAAGTTACCTTTGCCAAGTTCTACATTCAGAACAACACCCTGTGTTGGGCATTGGGAGATCTGCAGGGACCTCTGCTGAGCTAAAGTGGTGGGCTTCAACTGGTAGGTCTACAGCTGCCCAAGAAGCCCCACAGCAGTGGCTGTGCAATGTATCAGAGACATGTGTAGCTATCATGGCTGCCAGGGGCAGCAGTGAATTCCAAGTTTTAATCTAATTTGAATGACTGAGCAACACAGGAAGAACACTTTCTGCTTGGTTCTCTGGTATTTTACAACAAGCATATTAATCCTCGTGGTATTCTGAAAGACATGAGAAAAAACAGATATTGTTTTACTGGTTTGTTCTAAAACAAAAAATTGAGATTTGTAGGGGAGGGAAGGGAAGGCAAGGCTGGCTTAAGTTAACTTTAGCCAAATAGCCAAATGTCTTTAGCTATTTACATGCCGTTGTTGCTTTTTCCCAGTTAAAAAGGAAAAAAGAGAGCCAACAAAACAGACCTTTTCAGCAACACTGCAGCCTATGTTATGTATGGTGCAGGAAATGGAAAAACCTTTCTCCAGAAAGTTTAGCTGTCACCAGTGAGCAACTTATACATTGTTTAGGGACCTCTAAAAATTTTTAGTTATATTCTCTTCCTCCCCCCATCCCTTTTTTACTAAATAACTTTGTTAAGGACCATAATGACTGGTACACTGCTTAAAGGTAGTTAGCATTTGAGAGACAAATACCTAGCAGGTATACATGTGCTGCTACTATATGGCTGTTTGCAACGTCATGTAGTTTCAATTGTTTATCAAAACCAAAAGCGCAGTCAACATACGAGTGCAGAAGATGAGCTTTGGTGACTCTTGGTCTTGTAATCTGCAATGCATTTTGGCTGCAGAGAGCAATAATGAGCTGTGATGTAACTGTATAGAGTGAAAACACTGTAGCAGCAGCAATCTAATTCTGGTTTCTTTCTGATTTACTGAGTGGTCCTATTCTCTGCTCAGACAGAAATACTTCAGGCAGTTCTGTTTCAAAAAAGAAAAATGGTGTACATGGGACTAAACCACAAGTCTTCGTACATAATAGAAAGTCAGACTCTGGACTTGAGTCAGAAGCTGTCTGCCTGTTTCATATTTAGTATTTATTCTTGGAAGCACAGTATCAGAGCTCCACAGTCAGCCTTGAAAGGTCTAGAAGAAAGTACAGTTTGGCCCAGCTTTGTTTCATGGCCATACTAGGTTACAGAACAGCGCAGTTAAACCCAGTACCATAAATCAGTTTCTACTTATATGCAGCATGTGCAACTTTGTAAGCGTCTCAGTAAATCCACTGAGAGTTTCACATTTGTAAGAAAACAAAAGCCAGCTGATTCATATCACTGGTTTGCAAAAATTTCTTCAGTCATGTAAGCCCATGAATACTGCAGTTGGAATCTAGAGTTTAGGCTTACATTTTAATGCAGAGGAGCTGTTTCCTGGAAGCAAATACTTTCCTGGGACCTATGTGGTGGTCGACACTTTGGAAAGCCAGCTCACTTTTACAGAAATGTTTTAGATACTTGATGTAGGATTCCCTGTGTTGGGAGTTTTGTTTTAATATCAAGGTCAGGGTGACTGTAAGATGATAAATAAAAGTTCATCTGTGTCAGCAGAGGAAAAGGAGCAGAGAATTGGAAGGCATCTTCAGGGCTATCTAGGCCACCTCTCTGCTGTCCTACACAATTGTACCACATGGACCCTTGAATTTGAGCAATTTAAGGTTGTATTGGGTTTGCATGGCAAGGTTTTGGTAGTGGAGGAGGCTACAGAGGTGGCTGCTGTGAGAAGCCGCTAGAAGCTCCCCTCATGTCTGACAGAGCCAGTGTCAGCCGGCTCCAAGATAGACCCACTGCTGGCCAAGGCTGAGCCCATCAGCTACACAGGTAGCACCTCTGCGATAACAGAGTTAAGAAGGGGGAAAAAGTTGCTGTGCAATGGCAATTGCAGCTGGAGAGAGGAGTGAGAATGTGTGTGAGAAACAACTCTGCAGACACCCAAGTCAGTGAAGAAGGGGTAGGAGGAGGTGCTCCAGGCACCAAAGCAGAGATTCCCCTGCAGCCCATGGTGAAGACCAGGGTGAGGCAGGCTGGGGGAACCCACGCTGGAGCAGTCTGTTCCTGATGGACTGGACTTCGTGAAAGGGACCCATGCTGGAGCAGTTCATGAAGAACTGCAGCCCATGGGAAGGACTCACACTGGAGAAGTTCGTGGAGGACTGTCTCCCATGGGAGGGACCCCATGCTGGAGCAGGGGCAGAGTGTGAGGAGTCCTCCCCGTGAGGAGGAAGGGGCGGCAGAGACAACATGTGATGAACTGACTGCAACCCCTGCTCTCTGTCCCCCCGTAGAGGAGGGAGGAGGTAGAGAAAAACAGGAGTCAAGTTAAGCCCAGGAAGAAGGGAGAGGTGGGAGGAAGTGTTTTTAAGATTTAGTTTTTATTTCTCATTATCATTCTCTGATTTGATTGGTAATGAATTAAACTAATTTCCCCAAGTCTAGTCTGTTGTGCCCATGACACTAACTGGTGAGTGATCTCTCCCCTTGTCCTTATCTCAACCCACGAGCCTTTCATTGTATTTCCTCTCCCCTGTCCAGCTGAAGAAGGGAGTGATAGAGCAGCTTTGGTGGGCACCTGGCCTCCTGCCAGGGTCAACCCACCACGAAGATGTATTGTGTTTCCACAGGAATAATAATGCTTCATATTCTTCTCTCAGAAGCCCTAGGCATTCCCTGTCTAGTCCTATGTCACCAGCAAAATCCTTACCTGATAGCTCAGCTGACCCATTCTCTCCCACTGTGGGGCAAGCAGCATTGCAAAGCCTCTCCAAATGAAAAAATACCTGCCCAGGAAATTATTTTAAAACTTTCTAAAGGTTATGCCCTGTTTTTATGAAATCTTAATTTGTGTTAACACACTATGCTAACACCTTCAAGTACTAGGAAATGCAAATGACCACAAACAATATTATTTAGAAAAGGCAACAGAATGCTGAACCAAATAAAAAATAAAAAAATAACAATAATAATAAAAAAAACCCAAACCAAAAAACACTCACAGTAGTGTCTGCATCTTCAGTTTCATGGATGGTACCACCCACAGGACTCTCAACAGAGATCTCATGAGCAGGAGGAACATTGGCAGCTGCATCTGAGATTGAAAAAGAGCAGTATTATTTGGTTTGAGGTTTTTTATACCCAGGTACATGTAGATACACATAGCAGTAGATCAACAAGCATAAAGCAACAGTAATATTTGATTCCTATTCCTATCATCATGACAGAAACAACACAGGAAACACCTGAAGAGCTTGAGGAAAAGTATCAAATACACTAATCAGAATAAAATGCTAATGTTCTGTCTAAGCAGATGTATTTTTGGGAACATTAAGTGAAGCGCAATAAAAAGTACACAGAACTAATTTCTCAAGTAGGATTTTCATGATTCATACAATAACAAAATAACGTCAGCATATAACATGATCTCCAGATCACAAACAGCATTGTTTGAGATACAAAAATTCATAGGTCCCTCATGCTTTCTCAAATCCAACCACCACTGAATTTCTCAATTTTCTAGTAATTCAGAATCAGCCTTGACAAGAATTAGATGAAAACTGACCTCTCAATGTGGTAACATCAGCATCCGAAGCTGGAGTTGGAGTCTCACTACTGCTAAATAAAAATAAAATCAGAAATTGAAGTTGGACATGGTGAGATAGATTTATTAGTTTTTGATTTATCTGTGATTCTGCTGCCACACCAAAAAGCATGTTTGCAGAATAAATTTGTTATAGTACTACTATGCTGGTAACTTCATAAAAATTAGGCTTTGCAATATTTCAGTTATCTTTTGCAACCCAGACATTGGGTCACTTGCATCACACATCATATGCCTCTCTGGGTTGCTAACCTCCTTATATTCCAACTGACTTGGAGTCCCCCCCCAAAATACATTTTGCCTTCTAGTAGTTCTGTAAAGGAAGCAAATGCAAAGACCAAAGATAAAACACAAAGATAATGTGTAATATGCTATAAAATGATCAGTTTTTAAAATACTAAAACATTGTAACTGTACTGAAATCACTGCAAAAAGATGGGTTCTTCTCATCATGACTTTTACCCTGCTTATTTGGAAATCTTCAAAAGGCATCAGTTTCCAAATCCAGTTATTGCATTCACACACAATTAAAACAACTCTAGGCCAAATGTGGAAAAGAAAAACATTTCAATTAAAAAAATCACATGAAGACTGTCAGCCTTGAAGAAAAACTAACAGCTTTGACATGGCTCTTACAGTAAACCGAAGTTCCTTGGGGCCAATCCTGTTAGCCCTGAGCAACTGTCAAGTTACCAAGAGTGGGAGACATGCTCTGACAGAAACAAGTCTTTCTTGAATGAAGAAAAAATTATTTTTCAGGTTTGTCATTATTTTTAATATATTCAGTCCAATCTGTAAGATTGGATGTTTAAGTGCTGAAGAGAAACTGAACTTCAGACTTCAGAAAATCATTGAAGTTCATTGCATTGACATATTTCTCTCACTTCTAAAGGAACTCATTTTTTATTGGTGGTCGTACTTGTGCCATAAAATAAGCATTGCAGCAAAGAGTCTTCACTGTAATATACACAAGCGCTGATATTATGTGAGCCATGCTTCCTAGCCTTGCCAGGTCTGATTTTTGATTCAAATTACTAGATCACTGGTCTTGCAGACTGTCCTCAAGCAAAACTCCAAAGTTGATGGATATTTTGCCTCCTTCAGGACTTCAAATCAGTCTCTGCATCACTCCAAAAATCAAAGGCTTCCAGCACCACCCAGACAACCAGATCCAAAGTTACACACTAAAGGTAACGGGGCACAAGCATATGATCAAACATATGACAGTTTCACTGAGTTAACATCCCAAACTCTGTTTCTCCCCCTGCCTCTCACAGGCACATAACACTTGCCAATAAACAGACCTGAAGATAAATCTGATGAATTTTCTATTTAAGCCAAGAATCTTTTCACTCATCCTTCCCTCGGAGGCACAGGCTAGTCCTGTGCATAATGATTAACTATACCAAAATATAGGAAATTCATGGAATGTTAAACTGACAGGGTGAGATCTACAAAACAGTTATAAAATATTAATGAAAAATAAAATAATCTCCAGATGAACAAAGCAGAAAATACTTATTCAAGAGTTTAAACAAAACCTTCATGTATTTTCTTGAACAACTAAAGCCGATGAGCTATATGCAAGCTTTGAAATGTACAGTTATTTGTGTCTGCCTCCATCTCGTGGACACTGGTACCTGCTTTCAGCCAGCACAGCACAAGGTAACTCTCTACCAATTCTTTGACAACCTCAGTAAATCTTGCAATGATTTCCAAGACTGGAAAGCCAAATTTTACTAGCAAGCATAATTTCGACAAGATATCCTCTCTTATCCTCTCTGCCACCGCCATCATACATACAAAGAGTTACAAGTAACTCATTCAAAAAACACCAACTTCTTTCTGCTAAAAAATAACCCCAAAATTTCCATATTAAAAGGATAGATTTTCTTAAGAATGCTGGTTATATTTCAGAGGTGTTCAGTTTCCTTACTTGTTTATGATCTTAGAACTGAAATTAAAACTATTGCTTAATTATTAATTGGTCAAATGAAATATTTTCCAATTAAATTCACTTAACTCCAAGGATTTCAATAGGCATTAGATTGCATCCATACCAGAGTCTCACCAAATTACAGCATCCCTAAATAAAGCATTTTAGTGCATCATATCTAATGATGGTATGTTCAGAAGCAAATATGATTCTGCTTTTCAGGAGAGGTGAAACAATCTGGGATTTTACTTATTAAAAAGTGTTTAGTGTAACTAAGGTCAGAATAAAAACTCAACAAAAGCAAAGTAATGTGCTGTGAGACAACTCTGCTACAGAATTTGTTTGAGCTGAAGTGCTCAAGCTCATAAAAAAATATTAGCTAAGCCTTGTATCCGACCCCCTTTTGTTGAGAAGGGAACAGCAAGAAATGTGATTTGCTTTAGCAGATAATTTAGGCTCTGAGCTCAACCTGAGACTCACAGGACTGGGCCCAGCTACCCACAGGTCAGTGCCCAGTATACTTCGAGGGGCCTCCAGGCACTCCTGACCTCCAGCTGCTGCCCTGGAAGGCACTGGCCGCCCGTGGATCCCACATCATCCCTGCCAGCCTTCTGCAGATGTCTGCTGTAACTTAGGGCCTCTCAAAAGGACCTAAAAGGCTATCTGACCACCTGAGCGGGGGATTAGCCTTGGCTAAGGGCCAAATGCCCACCCAGCTGCTCTCTCACTCCTTCTCAACAAGACGGGGAGAAAATAAGACAAAAAAGTTCACGGGCTGAGATAAAGACAGGAAGATTGCTTACCAATAACCTCCACGGGCAAACCAGACTCACCTTGGGGAATCTTAAGTTATTGCATATAAATAGATCTGCGTAGTGAGAAACAAACATTAAAATACCACCTTTCCTCCACCCTTTCCCAGGATCAGCTTCACTCCTGATTCCTCTACCTGGTGTGGGCCCTGCGGGGGCGGCAGTTCCTTCAGGAAACATCTACCTGCTCCAGCATGAGCCCTCCACAGCCTGCAGGGAATACCTGCTCCATGACAGAGCCCCTCCCTCTCTGACCTTGGTGTTCCCTGTGCTGCCATTTCTCATTCTTTTTGTTCCCTTCTCTCTGGGAAGTGTTTTTGCCTTTCTTAAGCATGTTTTCCCTGAGGTACCACTAGCTCGGCTGCGGGGCTTAGCCAGGCCCTGCGGTGGGTCTGTCAGAGCTGTCTGGAACCGGTTGTGTCGGTCTCAGGGCAGCCCCGGCCTCTCCTCACAGGAGCTGCCTTGCAGCCGCCCCACCACCCGCCAGCGCCTGGGCACCCAGGCCCAGTACTTCATGGTCAATTTTAACTAAGTTGCTTGAGTTTTTAAAGGAAGAATCTTCAAAGCAGGCAAGGAAAAAACAAGGAGAATGCTATGGTGTGGTGTAAACCACACTTTTAAAAGCAGAGTAGTGTACAAATAGAAGAGTCTAAAATGAGTTTTCTAGAGTACTACTTCTAGATTAGATTACTGGTTATAGACATCCAAAATAAAATTCTCCAATTTTTCAAAGGTCCCAGAGCACTCTCACTGTCTCGTCCACAAGGCGCTTTGGTTGGTAACAAAAGGGCTAGCACGCGGTTAGTCACCTGGTGCCAACCACAGACCAAACCATGCCACGGGGCAACCGTGTGAGTGCTGAAAGTCAAGGGGAGAATAAGGCCGTTGTCATTTACGGCACAGCAAACCCACCACCTCAAGCACTAACAGGCTTGTCAAGGCCAGATAATATCTTCTTACTGGTACTGGGGGGCTTTTAAATATAAGCCCCCAAGAGCTAACCAATTTTCTGACAAAATTCTGGCTCACAGCTGGCTGAAAATTAAAAGCAAAGGGCTTAAATAACACCTAGTAGACTCCTACTCAATCTAACAAAGCAAGACCAGCCAAGTACCGAATTTGGCCAAATTAAGAGTTACCAGTTTTTCTCAGGAAGATAACAATACTGTTTCAAGAAAGTGTGCTATAACTGACCTCACTTTGTGCACAACATTGTTTTTTCATTAGTTTACTGGAACAGTGAGGTTTGCTTCCTTTTTGCCTTCTACTTCCCCTTAGTAATTTAATTTTTCCAATGCCCATTTTATTAATCTCCTAAAAAAGCAGTGATAGTACTAGGTATCTCTAAAGAAGCCACTCAAAATGCACATGACAATGCATATGCTGATTTGCCTGAACACACTGATATTCAAGGTAAATACAGATTCCCCTTCGGTCACACCATTTAAAATATCAGGGACACTTTTTTGCCCCAGGCTTAATCCAGGGCCCAGGCTTTATTTTTAACTATACCTACACAAGCAAGCCACTCCAGGTGGAGAGACTATATTCCAGCAAGAGCTTATTGTGAATTTGAGAAATTACATATGAAATGTAATTTCTATTGTCCTACCTGCATGAGTGATGCCCTGGACCACCTTGGCTGAGCAGTAAGCAAAATATAAAAACATACACATATGTATGGAGAGGCAGGAAGGAATTAGCACAAGCAGATGTCTACGCAGCAGAATGAACGACATTGCACTGTGTTTCCTTGGCAGAAACAACCAGTTTCAGATCACACAGCTCAGTTAGACACCTGGATCCAGGCAGGTGCAAGAGAAGACCCATAAGTGCCTCAGAAGTTGATCTGAAACAAACAGTGCTTATAGACAGCCTATACGTATTAATACAGCAAACACAGCTCACAAATACAGCCTATATTCCTGTTTTTCAAGCCCCATGGTAAGTACTTCTGTGTGATATCAGTCATGTCAGGAAAAGACTCGACAGGTTCCAGTTCACCAAAGCGCAGAGTGTCCCATTGACTCAGGGGCAACTGTAGAGCCTAAACAAGTTTTTTATGTGCAACCATACTGTGTTATTAAGGAAAAATCCACTCTGGACCTGGCAATGTGGTATCCGTGATACCATTTCATGCCCCGCTATGAACTTTTATAAAGGTATTAGTTACATTCTTCTCTACATAACTCCTCAAGTTTTAACACCAACTTAAGTCTTTGGTTGAAGAAGGTAACGTCTTCAGATTTGTACTACATGTTCTGGACATCCATCAGTTTGTTTATCAATTTGAATGTCCTAAACTCTAATTTGCTATGTCAAGCATTTATTTTTCTTAAAGATCATTATTTCAATGCCTATATTGCACAAAGAAGGGAAAAATAATTTTATGGTCTGATTTTCTCCTTTTGAAATGTTTTAATCACATGTCCTTGAACTAAGTTTGTGATTTCAGAAGTATTTTTATCCAAGTACAGAATGCAAGACTGAGCCTTGTATTCAGATTCTTTTCCTTTTAAATTGTACTTGCATTTATCTTAACTTTCATTTAGGTAGTTCTTGAATTTTGACCTCTTTTGGTTTGAATTAAAGCAGGACACACCTTTCATACCTGACAGTAGGGACCACAAAAGAAAATATATAACTGAAGAGGAGCAGTGTGGAACTCTTCACATGGGGTAAAGCTGTGCAGATTCTCAAAAATTTCTGAAACAAGCAATATCGTTGCCAAGTCCACATGCAGACAATAAAGGAACTCAGGTATGTTTCTACTTCACTGCAGGCAGAACTGCTGAACTGTTGAAATGATCCCAACATGGAAGACAAACTCTTTGTCTTTCATAAAGAACATTTAAATAAATGGTACAAAATTTGAGTTGATACATCATCAGCCATTGCTGCCACCACTGATGAAATGTGGATCCTAAATTTGCCAATGCATTTCAAAGCAGAGAACATGGACAGAACAAAGGAGGTCCGGACATGATTTATTGCAACTAATTTCAGTGAGTCCAGAATCAGCAAGCACCACTCAGAAAAGACACATGCTTCTATTTCATTTGACATTAATAGCCACTTCTGAAGAAATGAAAAAGTAGTGCATTATAGTCATCCTTTTCACCTATCCCATTCTCCTTTTCTTCAGTATGTTATTCTGTATACAGCATTCAAACAAGACTTTGACATAAAAGGTATATTTTTCTATTGCAGCAGTTTTGTGCTACTTGTTTGGTTTCTGTTGATTCTCAAGATCTGGCTTTTGACTCCCCCACAGGAATTAGAGAAAACAACTGTCCTATTGTCATGAGACATACTCCAAAATTAAGAAAGCAGAATTCATTATGCAAAGTCCCAATAACCTAAGGAATAAAGCTATTATTAAAAGTCTTGAGCTGATGTAGTGCTCCCACACTTCCCACTAGGGCAAAACTCCACAATATCCACTGGGCTGCTCTATACACACCTGGATTGTGTCCCATAGATTACTTTTCCTTGGAGGTTTTCTCCTCAGTGGTACTTAATTTAATCCCCCCGTTCCTTAAAAGGCCAGGCCAGCTGAGCTTTTAACCTACGTGAATGCATGCACTAGCCTTACAGGAACAAACTTTCATCCTGCTGTTACGCAATTGTCAGTAATGCCGGATTGTGAGTTATTCTGGGAAGTAAATTACACAAGTATAAGCCACCTTTCTGTAGGCTACACTAAAACTATCCTAGTGTTTAACTAGCTGAAGCCAGCTTTTTCCAGCTACAGACACATTATTGACATCTAGGTAGGATTATGAGATGTATTAAATGATTTAAATCACAGTTTCGATTCTACAGCTCTTTATAGCTTTCAGCACAGCTTTGCTTTAATCTAGAAAGGTAGTGTGGTTAAAATGACCAACAGATATCCGGGGTTTGTCTTCTGTGCCAGATCAGCTCCAAATTAAGGAAACAGACCCCTAACTGTTTCACAGAAAAAACAGATTTGTCAAAGCTCATAAAAAGAAAACATTAAACATTCATTTAGTTTCTTGTACCTGGGCTATGCTGTAGAAAACAAACCTACTGCAAAAATTCCTATGTTGTCATCAGTGGGAAAAGGGGACTTAGAAATATGCCTAATGCTAGGCCTCCAAACGGAGATGACTGCTTCTGCACAGTCATCAGAGAAACTGGAGCTCCTCAGAGGACAACTCAGAACACCTCTGTTAGACCCTTGCTTGGAGGCATTCTCTGGAGAAGCCTGTCCTTCCCGGGCAACATCTCAGCTAGGTACCCAACACAGGTGCTTTAGGATAGTCCTGCCATCCCTGGAGACATAAGACCAGGTCAATTCCCCATTCTGACACAGATGGCACAGCTGGGTGGCAATACAGCCATGCTCAAATCACTGCATTGCCCTGTACTGGACCAGCCTCTCTCTGCACCTATGGGTCAGCTGGTGGCTACAGCACTGCTCAGGAAATGACAGAAGCACGCTCACATCTCGTCCTGTGCAGGAGGGACTTCACACTGGATTTCCCACACTGTGCCCTAAGGACTGGAGGTGATCCTGGTTTAGGTCCTTACACCAATTTCTTACAGAACATTTTTGAAAGGTCTCAGTTTTATTCTGATGTGTAGTGGGAAGTCTAGTATATTTTTTCAGGAAATAATAATGTTGGCTGTTGGCAATACCGAGATGGCTCGCTCACTCTTGATGTAGGATGCCTGAAGTAAGCTAAGACATATCCTACCCATGACAGCAAATGTTTTAAATGACCCTGGCTTTCAAACTTCACTACTTAAATTTTGTAGTGCAGAGATGCCCAGAACACTCTCAGAATAAGGGTTGTGTGGGGGGTTTAATTTTGCAAAAATAAATTATTTTAATTTCTTCCCAATGCTTCGTTATCCAGAGCAAATCTACTTGTATCTATCGCGCTCGTTCAGTCTTGTATCACTCTCTTTATGCACTATCATATCCAAGCACAAGACAAACAATAATTTTAGAGGAAAGGACACAGTAAACCCAAAGTTTAAACTGACGGTCATAACAAAGATCCCATCCTAAAGGTACAAACACTCAGAAATAATATATACTGGGACAAAAGCAATTTGTTTCTGAGAGTGGTGCAGTAAAGCCCCACAGTGAATTCAGTTGCGTAAAGCTTGTCATTTGTCTACTGGAGCCCCTTTAATGCCTGTCACAAAACACTTGATAAGATGGCTTTTGTACAAGTACAACATTAATCACTCTGATCCACCTTTCAATCAAATGTTGGGCTTTTTGCATTGTTAAGTTGTTTAGCCCAGTGCATGTATGGAGTCTAGATTAGTTAGTGTTGAGTCTAATTCCTCTCATCTATCTCCGCATTTACTAGATTTTCTGAATCACAGAGGAATACAGTAGGTTTTCAAATGCAAACTTCTTCAGAAAGATGAATTTTTTCAGAGTTGTCAACATTCAAACTGAGATAACTGTATCTCTGAATTCACATTTTCTGATAAATAAGATGTGGTTCCATTCACATAAAAAGGCAGTCTAGAGAATGACTGATGCTAATGAGAAAGAATTGGACCCACAAAGGTTACAAGATTTTTTTTTAAAATTTATTTTCTCTTGAAAAGTTTGGTCAATGTTACCTTCTCAACAGAGAAAGTTCTGAACAGATGTACGCTACCCAATTGACCTGGAGGCTTCAGGGAGTGCTCATGTCAGAGGAGTGTTCAGCTCAACAGGACAGAGAGTAACCAATTTCTTAGGAATGACTTTTGTCCTTATTGTCTCATGTTATTAATTTTAATATATAATGTTGTGGTTATGAAATCATGATGAGGATACCTAATTTGGGAAGCTGGGATTTTTTTTAAAAACTGTTAATACTATTCCCAGTAAATGAACTACTCATTTATCATAGCTTTATATGGCCAGTAAAGCAGGGAATTGAACCTGCCAATTTTTCAGATGAGTTCAGCACCAGGTTGTTTGGGTTTGAATTACTCTAAAAGTAATAGCTTAAAGTTCTAAGTAGGAATGGAGTAATAATAATTTGAACCGGTTTTCCTTTCAGTTTGAAAAAGACCTGAAAATAACAGGTCAAGTTCAGGTTTGCAGCCACTAGCTTTCATTTTCATTGCCTTGTTACAAGTGTGAGGAGCCCAAGCAGCCAATTCCCTTGTAACTGTTTTTAGAGCACATATCTTAAAAGTGGGATGTTTTTTTTAAAGCATTTCAGAAACATTCCACCTTTTTTTGCTTTTTGTAATGATGACGAGGACTACCTTAAAGCCTTTGGGAAATGTTCTTAGGATAACCGGAACTCTAATAGAAGTAACTAAGAAGACATCTCTTTCCCAAAATACATTTCCCCCACTAAACCTCTTCAGGTAAATAGCCTGCATCTGTGCCCGAAGGCCAACAAGGTGATGACATACTTAAGCAAAAGTACAAGCCCCAGATCGGCTAAGGTATTTTGAGCACGCCAAGCATGCCAGGACAGCCTGCCAGTGCTTCGCATTCAAGAACCACAAGGCTTTAAAAAGAGAAAATTACTTACCCACATGACCAATCAGTGCAGGAACTGACAGGAAAAAGAGAGAAAAGGTTACAAAATGTCACAACTCAGCCTTGCTGTTCTTTCCAGAGTAAAAAGCAAGGCAAGCACAGGTACTCACCTGCCCATTGCTTCCTTTGTATAGGACAGTTTCTGGAAAACAAACAAACAAACCCTAAGTATATTTGAGCATCATAATTTGAAAGGAACTGAAATGCAGTTTATACCACTTTGTTTCCTCCCTTGTGCCAAAATAATTCTCTTTTCTTTGTTCTGTGTTCATTTTTTAAGTTCAAAATTTATTAACAAAGTCCCCACTGAAAAGAAAACAAGTCCTACATTTCCAAAATACAACTGAACCTGAACAACAGATACTGTAAAGAGCACTAGATTTGTCAGAAGCAGCACTGCATTTCTGTATTGTTCTGCAGGAACAACGTTCCCTCACCTTAGAGGAGGCTAGCAATAAGACCACTTGCTTAAAAGGATCTTAAGAAATACACTATTACTTCCGCTACTTGTCTATAGATTTAAAACCATCTTTTTGAAAGTACAGTTACAGCTTTAAAATAAGGTAGTAGGATTAGTCTGATGACTTTGTTTAGGGTTATACAAGTGACAAGGACGACATTTTTTCATTAATTGGTCTATGAAGACTAGGGCAGAGCTACACAGTTCATGATTTTTCATCAAAATTCTCTGGGTGTTAGTGACATTGGTTCTACAGGGGAGTCACAGGAGTGTCTGTGGGGAACGCCACAAGAAGTGGAGGAGATGCTCAGCAGTTTGCAGCATGATAGCTGGTGAAGAATAATGCTATATCCTGCTGCTGTACCAAAGTGAACAGAATACAAAATACTTACAGAAGTTTATTGTCCAGCCATGCGTTTTCTGTTTCTCTCTGGTTTTAGGGGAAAGGGGATTGTTTGGTGGTTTGTCTATTGGGCTGGCTTTCTTTACATAATCAGTGCAGATACATTTTCCAGTAAAAACTCAACCCAAAGTGGATCAACTCAAGTATCTACTTTGAAGTTAAATTACAATGAACTTAACACATAGTATTTCCACTTTGAAAACTTCTCTACAAAACACCCATATGTATTTAGTGAACTAAGGACTGACACTCCAAGTTATCCTCATGATTCTTTTTGTGAAGGAGGAGTGGAAAGGCAAAAGAGACTTTTTGAACAGGTTAGCCTGCTCATTCTCTTCACCTGTTTTTCTAAGGAAGTCTAGAACTTCAGGTTTTATTGATTTGGAGCCACACCAGTGACTACCTTTCTCCTCTTTCCAGGACATCTGTGGACAATAAGTGTGATCACAGCTAGAATGGCAGGCAGCCTGGATATCAGCCTGAGAAGGGCTTGCCAAAATACTAATTTCAGTCAGTTTGCTTTTCAGCATGTCCTTTGGCCAACCTCTACTGTACAAGTCCATTAAATTAAGTATTTGGAGATACTAAAGTATGAAAAAATTAAGACACAGCTAGACCAGTTTTCAGTGACAAACCAAGAAACTAGGAGGACTAGGAAGTCTAAAGTGAAAAGTCTAACTCGGGGCCAAGAAAACTGTATTGGACTTTGGGTATTTTTTTAAGGGGTCATTATGCTGCTCTATACAGTGTTTGTACTCCGCTTTAGTGTACTGGGATCTGCAAGGAATAGAGAAACCAATTCCTTCTCTACAAGCTTTTGGGAAGTTATATATAAGTAGTGGCCCTTTTAGTAAAAGGTGTTTGTTCATTAGAAAGAGAGACTTTCTTCCATATTCACTCAGTCAAGGCAGTTTGTAGGTGCTATTAAAACCAAACCTGGTTATTAGGAGCCCCACACATTTTTTTATATCACCTGGTAGTCTGTACCCAGCAGCTTTACTCGCTAGTCCGCAAAGGCCATTGACAGCAGAGGTCAGTATAGTTCTGATCATTTCATAGAGCAAGGAAACAGAGATGCCCCAGTGAGGGGTGTCTTGGCCAAAGCTCTGTTGCAAGACAGCCTGAGGAGCTGGTGGCACCCAGCTTTCCTGAGTCTGGGTCCCAGGACTTAACTAAGATGTCTTGTTATTTCCAAGTCTTCTATTCAAAAAATTATAAAAAGAACTTGTAAGAACCAAACCTGAAATGCCAAATTATTATTTCAATGGCCAAGATCTAGAATAACAAACATGACACACTATTATTGGTTGCTCTATAATGCTGTGAAGCCATTGTGAAAACAACAACAAAAAATGCATGAACTATAAATTACAAATGAGTTGATAAAAGAATTATCAGTCATCCATTAAAATCCATATGCCAATGCAAAGCTTGCACAGATTATCATCATCTTGCAGCCTTGTGTCACAGGTAAAATCTTAGGGTTTGCAGGAAATTCAAAAGGAAAGTATGATCTCAATATCTAGTCTTCAGTTTCTTACAGTCTACAGAGGGCTGAAAAACAGATTCACACATTTTTGGATCAATCCTACAGACTGAAATATAAGACTTTTTTTTATTATGTTAAATGTGTTTTGGGTTTTTTGCAACTGAGTATGTGAAAATGAAGCACCCACCATTGCTAAGCTGGCATGGTCTGCAATAGTTTGCAGTGCGATTGCCATCCTCTCTTTTAAATGTCTAACTTGCATTCCAGTCTGGGGTAGAGGCAAGCAGTGTCATATTTTAGTTTCATGGCATACAGGGACCTTCACCCCCTAATTAGAAGCCAAGGGCTCTAGAGTTCTAATACTGGCTTGGTTTCTCATTCAGTACAGAACAGCATTTGCCAAATCACCTCACCTCTCTGGCTTAGTTCCTTCATTTAAAAGATGGAGTTATAAACATACCTACCACACAAGGATCTGCAAGGATTAATTAACATCTTTACCCTTTGAATACTTGATCTATAAATAGTTCTGCATAGCAGCAGCGCCCACACCAAAGCTCGAGGGGGCAGCTTTTACTCAGGGAAGCTACCTCTGAGAGATGCTTTGTATAAAATTAGTTCCCTTGAAGCAAGACCTTCATAACATTATTATACTAATTCTTCTAAAGCTGGGAGCTGAGTTTTGTGTCAGTTGCACTGGTGCTTCCCTTTCTCAACAGGCCACAGTTAGTTTATCTAATGCAAAATTATCATGAATTAATAAAAGACCATAGAATTAAATACCAGCTACCACAATACCACAAATCACATACAGTACCGACTGGATGGATGAGCTGTCAACTCATGAACTTGCAGAAAAGCAGTTACACAGGATAGTCTTGTCTGATCCTAAGAGACAATTGTTAGGCATAGGAGACAAAATATCTCAGAGAGAATTCCAGGCAGGAGAAAAAGGTAGAAGCAATGTCAAGGAGATCTTAAATAATCTCATATTAGTTTAATCCCATCTGTGCAGGATTGTACCAAGCACGTTTGATTTAACCCACCTGTACATGTAATTTCCAACAGGAAAGTAATATCAAGAAATGATTGTCTCTTTGCCTGTCCTGATTCCCCACCACAGTGTGTGGCAGGACCATGCTGTCATGGAGGCAAGGCCAAAGCACTGGGGGGAATCCAAGGAGATGGATGACAATGTTCAGAACTGAAGCTGGAGGAAAAGGCCAGGATGGAGAGCAGTGCCCTGAGGCACAGCCCTGACAGGTGAGGTGAAAATATGGTTTACAGTGAGCAAGAGGAGAGACAGCAAGGAAAATTTAGTGGAACAGAAATTGTTTCAGCCATGTTCAACTTGAAATGAAGGCTGGAGATCCATGGTAAGGTGTCAGAAACAAGCTAAGGGTCCAGTATGTCCACGAGGAATCAGCTCCACAGGAGAGGTGAGCTCTCAACATAGGAGTGATTCTTCAGCATGTGTTAGGCAGTGCTGTCTAGAAAGGAGGTGAAAAACAGGGAAAACAAGGAAGAACTACAGATTTGCAAAGTAAAGGAACTGATCAGACAAGGACAATGAGGATGAAGTATCGGTTCTGAGCTCTGGCTTCCTGGCTGACAGTTTCTGTGCTGTGCCAGGTGTCAGAGAGACTGAAAAGGAAGATTTAGGCTGGAACTGGAGGAGAGTGACCAAAGAGAGAATTAACACAGAAAGAGATTAAGAGATGAAAGGCAGATAAGGCAAGATTTGGAGAAGCAACTGGAGCTAATGAACCTATTTGCATATATGTGGTGAAGGTTTGGGGTTTTTTCTTTTGAAGTTAGAGGAGGCTAAAACTTGCAATGCAAAAAGAAAGAGCCAGTCAACAGGAGAACAGTAAGTGTGGGGATAAGAAAGGGGGTGAAGGAATCTGACATAATGGCTCAAAGGAGGACAACAGAAGACAATTTTTTTGCATCTGTAAGAGGAGGTGGAGGGCGTGAAAGAGCAGATGAAATCTGCTTTTTTTTCCAGATTTAGAAGAAACTGGAGATGTTCTATGCAAAGAAAAATATGTTAAGGTATCTAAGACAGCAATCAAAAAGATACTGGAAACTGTGAATAGGACATTTGATTAAATAAAGACAATGGTTAGCAAGGAAGATCACAGACCAGGAAAAGAAGAAACAGCAGAAGAGGTCTTTCTGCCTCAGAGGAACTTTAGGAAGACAAAATCATCTACTGTGTGAGGTGATCAGAAGCTACAGCACTGAGACTAAGTGGTTACAAACAACTCACACCACTGGGGTGCTACACCCCACCTTTGAACACAGCTCAGAATTCAGGAGAAATCATGTATTTTACTTTGCTAAGTGCCCGTTTCAGCATGCTAAGAAGGTGTTTTGTTATGCTATGCCATTAAGACATCCTAAGGCAGGGTTGCCTTCTGCCCCTGTCATCTTAGTCTCCTTCACTGAGCAGTTACTCTGTGCTCCAAACGCACTGAAACAGATAGAGCTGCTGCTGGGCTTAAAAGTCAATACTAAACAAGAGTACTGCTGAGCAAACACAATTGCAGGTTTTGTCTCTTGGCCCAGGAGCTTTTTGAATTGACTTTTGGTAGGTGAGCACCTCCTGTCACTGTTTTGGGGATTCCTGGGGAAACTGTCTGCTTTTGCTTCTCAAAGCTGTGCTACAAACTCCTTTCCACAGCTAACTCTCAGCTTAACTCTTGGATCTCAGCCCCACCAAAAGGTGCACACAAGACAAATCTCCCTCTCACCAGCAGCCAAAAATCACACAGCCCTGCTTCCTTTCGAAAGGATTCATGACCTAATCCATGCTGTCATGTGTCTCATTTGCCCAACACTGTTCAGATATGCTTTGTTATACCTTGTTTTCTGTGATACGATGTTAGGCTAATGAAAAAAAATGAAAAGTAAAAAAATGTATAAGCGTGACTTGGTAAAGATTGCTTTTTATTCACTAGGCAGGGATTGTATTTTTTCCTTCCTCTTCTAATCACAGTACATTTATGAATTATATTCATAACAAGGCCTGACATTGTTTCTTGCTATATAAGCACATATATTACTAGTCAATGTGAAATCACCTAGGCTCCATCAAAAAATACAAACAATCAAGGTATTTGCAGGGTAAAAGGGAATCACCAGTATCTTTCAACAGAAACTGAGTTTTTACAGTACGTCCTGCACATTGTGGTTTCGGTTTTGATTTCAAAGAACTACAAACTGTATAAGGATGTGCTTGATTTCACATCTACTTTTTTAAACCTCTTAAAAAAATCTTTGTTCTTACTACCATTGCACATTTTTCACACCTTCAGTTCTTTTTACTTTGTTCTTTCACACTTGAATATTCAGTGCAGCATCTGCTGATGCAATTTGTACAAAAGATTGCTTGCAACTTCTTATATTAATTGCTCTGTTTATGCTACAGATTGCTGAGTCTCAAGGTGTGCAAAATTTTGTTTAGGCACCACAAAGCCACCAATTTTCTGAACTTTCCACATCTCTTCAACTAAAAAAGGCTTTGGAAGAGCATCTGGTTGGTGTGGTACACTTTTTCCAGTTGCATTCTGGCTGAAACAGCAGCAAAGCTTTGTGTTGTTGAAAGTAAAAGGATTAAAAAAAAGGGGGGGAGGGAGGGGGGGAGAAAAGGAAAAAAACCTGACATGAGTTGAGGCTTTAGTCCACCTAGCTTAATTTCTTCTTCCTAATCACTGTCGGCAGCAGATGCCTCTATGGAAGTTGTATGAATCTCCAAAAACTGGACAGGAACCTTATGGTATCTCTCAGCATGCTAAGGAGACATGGTAGACAATCAGTCCACAAAAAAGTTCCTTTGACTGTTACAGTATTTGGTTCTCAATGTGCAGTTAAGTCCATTGTCTAGAAATATTACAAATAGAAGAGAAAACCACAAACTCTGTTCCCAACACCTTTGCTCAGCCCCAACAGGTTACAGGGGAAGCAGAAGTTTGTATTGCTCTGATAAAGCTCTTGGATGCAAGGACGAGGCACTGGTAGTCTAGCTTGGGAGCTCACCAAATACCCAAACCACCTCCTGACCTCATGCCTGGTGAGCAGGTCCCAGCAGTTAAAGAAAGAAACAAGGGAAGCGCTGGCAACTGATTCTCCTTTAATCTTCTTTTTTACTATAAGAACAGGCTGCATATGAAAATACAAACCTCTGGTTTCATTTTATATGACAAGCCACACAGAATTAAAGAAAAATTGTAGCAAGAAACAGGCAGGGAAGCCATTTTTTGTAGCTAAAAAAACCCTCCTTGAAGAATCCCCAGACAACACAAAAGAAAATTAGTCTTCTCAAAAAGACAAAAAAAGCAGGAAAGCAGGTGTCAAAACAGTTTGAGCAGCTACTCCAGAACTGCGGCATTATTTCAGTAATTTATAAAGTAAAAAAAGTGCCCAGCAGCTATGTGGGCATTTTACAAAGCATATCATCATATGCCAGCTGTAAACGCGCCTATGGACAGCACAGATTGTGCTGGTTTGGCAGCAATGCTTCAACCTTGTCGCAAGGAATACAAGGCTCCTGGGAAACTGATAGTTGCTGTTGCTTGTGTTTCTGCTCTCTTGGATTTTTCAAAAAATATCTAGCAAATGTGTGAACACAGCCATAGTCACGAGGCAGAGTGGGGGCAAGTTTCAGCAATATCAGAATTCCAGACACACACGTCCCAAAGGGCAGAATGAGAACATTCTCCATAACAGAGTTATACTTCCCCTGAGACACAGCAACACAGTAAAGAACACAGAGTTAATTTATATGAAGGAAGGTTTTTGAGAAGAAATACACTGCAAACAAAACTTCCCTTTAGATTAGAATTACCTTCTCCTTTTCCAGTTCTGCCAAGATTTCAAAAGAGATCGAGGGATAACGTAATCCCACACTTTGCAAATCTACTTAATATCCAAAGAAATTAGTCAGGCTTATATTCATCCTGTGTAAAGTACACACATACATACACACACATATATATATATACACGTGTATCGGCAATCACACAGAGTCAGGCCTCGATTCTCCGAGACAACACATGGCACATAGCTCGGTTATTAAAGAGCAGCGCCAGCATTGCTTTCTGAGGCACACCTCCCCACCAGTAAAGCCATCTGATGGCAAAAGAGCAAATTCCAGCTATGTATGCTTTCACCTCCACCAAATTAGTCTAGTCTTCTTGACAGACTGTTAGGGACTGAACAACATTTTTCCTGAAGGAAAAAGTGTGAAAACGGGGACCAGAGCTGGTCTAAGCTCCAGCTGATATTCAGTAAGAAAGCATGTCGAAAGCAAGAGAAACAGAATTTTCCTGTACGTGAACTAAGCCACGCTGGAGCAGACATTGCAGCATCTGCAGTTGTGTGATAGCGGTTACCAGGGATTAGAGGAAAGGGTAAGAAATAAAATCAGGAAGGAAGGCTAATAAAGCGCCATTTAACTACACTGGTCAAAACAGAAACTCCACAGCAAAAATAGCATGAAAGCAATAATTTTGCTGAATTAATTGTTTGCTCAGAGCAAACCCCACAGATTTATTTTGCCTGATTTTCATATATGCTGAACTCCTTTTGAGAGAGAGAGGAAAAAGTCATGGCATGCAGCACTTCTAAAAATTGAATTTCATGTTGTCATTTAGCAAAAAGTAATACAGAAAGACACTTTAGAATAAGACTACCAGAAACTGTCAACACGCACAATACAAAAGAGGTAGCAGATCAATGCTGTGGCAGTAATAGCCAATACGTACCAAAAGAGCAGCAGAAAAATTTTGATCAGCTGCAGGCTCTAAACTAAACTCTTGAAATTAACCACAGATGATTCACAGACACTGGAGAGCAGAGGAAGATTAGAAACAAGTGGTATTTAATGAGGCATGTAATGGCCCAAGAAATACCGCCAACCACATATGCTGCTTTTCTACAGCGCGAGGCAGAAGTGAGTCTTCCTTTCAAGCAATTGTGGACTATTCACATGTATCACGCATGCACATTACAGACTCCTGTGCACACTGTGAAATAACGGCAGCCCTTTGGTGAGAAGTGCTCAGCACTTTATCGATCAGACCTCAGGAATGAAATAAAAATACATTGCAACAGCTGACCGTGAACAAATGAATGAACATGCTGTAATGAGAGAAAAAAATCCCACAAGTAAGGGAAAGGCTTAGCTATGCAACTTGGTCAGCTTAGCTGGTGAAAGTGGAAAGAATGAGACGGTAGGACACAGTGCTTCAGTAAGTGTGCTTGGTCGCACAGGCTGAGCCCCAGCTCTTACCACCACATTAGACTGGAGCAAGCAACTAGCAGGAGAAAGGATGCTCTTAAAAGCAGAGTCATAACAGCTGCATCTGTTTGGACTTAAAGAGGTTTCACACTCTGACAAGCATTTCGTGCATGAGCACATCTGAGAAAGAGTGAGTCAAGTACTAGAGTTAGCAATTAAATCCACACTCTGACCTATGTGTTCAAAAATACACCATCAGACCTTTTGAAGCTGGCTGATCGGAGATAGGATAGAGTGCTTTCACCTTCAGTCTTTGGTTCAAATTTAAATTGAGTTCAGGCTTTTATTTTAAAAAAGGTCACCTAATAGATTCATGACATTCTGTGTGAAACACAGTGGTGACACCATTCAATCCCCCTTCAAACAGACCAGTCTCCCATCAAATCAGCCCCAAACCCGTCACCTTCTAACAACTGTGCTGAAAGCCAATAGAAAGATGAACAGTCCTGTTCAAGAACATTGCAATGCTCAAGACAGTATATCCATCTACAGGAGAAAGAAAACCTAAATTACACATAAACCATCTGAATAAATCAAACACAGAGCACTTTATCTGACTACACCGTAACACTGAAGGGCCATATCCCAAAAAGTAAAGCAGCAGGTGGGAAGTGAGATGCATCATCCTGCTTCCGAGAATCATCCCGATTTCTTTTAATAAGCTCCCATTACAGATCATCTCATTACCAAAATCTTACATAAAGCAACGATACATTCACTATGCAGAGAAAAAGTTCACATGAATTTTATTTGTCTCCATCTTTTTGCAAAATCTTCTAAGGACAACAGTACCATCAGACATCGCAGAAGAAAACTTTGGCTAGCATCCACCTGTGAAGACTAATATGCAGGCTCAGAAAAAACCCCTCTCCATCATTCACAACTGTTTTCATAGTCACATTCCCTAGTGCACATTCCTAACATAGGAGTCCATAAAAAACCCAGAAAGGAAAAATGTCAGCATGTTCATATTAGCACAATATTACTGATTCTATGAGATCATACATTTAAATTTCATTAAACTACTCATCCATGAGATTGCAAAAATAGAAGAAATTGTAATCTTAAAGGAGATCCACAAACCACCATATATTTTAAGACAGCCTTTTACCCAGAGAAATTAAGGTATCTACCGTATCTGAGATGCGTACAAAGGTAAGCACTTAATTCTGTAGTAAGGACTTAATTTTAAAATTGTGAATTTTAGATATCCTGAACAGACATCTTCATATTTCATTTGAGATAGGCTTCTTTAGTTTGGCTTGATACTCCTTTTATTTGCTTTAAGCTAAAATAAGCTTGCTTCAACTGAAATAACAGACTATATCAAGATTTTCAGCAATTTTTAATGAAATTGTTTTACACTCGTACTCTGATTTTTAACCTCTAACTTCCCATGGTGACAATGTTATCAATTGCCATCATAGCACACCAAAGCTTTTTATATTTATAGCCACACTCATTTCAGTCAGGCTGCAGTACAGAGATGTCAGAAACCTACAGTAATGTAAAACATCAAACACATAATTTTGCCATACGTCTTGGTATCATCAGAAACACAGCTCAGAACTTGCTGGTTCAAAGTGCTTTTTGAACTGAAGTTCAGTCCAGAGCAGGCAGGCTGCTACACGCCCCAGTGGGTAATATGCCACAGCCTGCCCCATGTCATGCTGCCTTTTCAAACAAGAGGTCTAGACATCATCTACTTGTTAGGAACATTACCTATTGAAGACAACCATTCTCTTCACCATTGTTGCTTTCTCCTCCATCAAATCAGATACAACTTTACTTTTGGAACTATGGATCCAAGAGCTGGGATACTCATGCCTGTCCATTTAAGTGCTCCACATGTTACCACCTGCCATATGCCAAGCTGCATGTTGCAGTGGGACATTATGCCCTTGCTTATGAGAAAACACCAACCAGGAGCTGCACTCACCTTCACAATCAGACTCCGGTGCTCCTCAGACTGACTGAAGTTTGTGCCCATTTCAAAGATACTCATCGTTCCTTCCTCACACAGGCTCATCCAGGTGTGGTATTCTTCACGTTCCGGCAGTCTATCCCAGAATGTCTTGAAGACCTCCCAGACTGTTTCCTGACACACTGAATGCACAAGAAAGGTCTAGCGTTAGTACAACAAGCGTGCTTCCATGGCATGGATGGCCAGGATGGTACTGTCCAAATGCTATATGCTTTTCAGTATATTAATATATAGAACACAGTGACTGTACATCTACATGTCAATGTGTAAGGTGTTAGAGGGACTGACAATGAAGATCTGGTGGATCTTCCACACTCATACTACTTCCCTCCCTGATTTTTTTACTAAAGTAATTAATTACTTCACTAAAGGAAAAAAAAAAAAAGAAGAGAGCAAGAGAGAGCACACTTGTCTCCTAGCAACCATCAAGAACAACAGTATTTTCACTGAGTGAACCTGTCCTTGATCAATGGGTCAAATTTTTAGAAAATGTAAAAAACCAGAATAGTATGGTAAATGTCCTCACAGAAAGTAGAGGTGGAGCTTAATTTGCACTGATCAAAGCTGTAGAGGCTCAATTAGTAACAATTCCTTTGGACTCATCTTTACATGGAATTTAAAATAAGTTTCAGAAATTATAATTGCATTAATAATTTGAAAAACAAGGCAGGATGATGACACAATAACACAGTATGCTAAGAAAGAAGTCAGCCTCTAACCCTACTGCATGTATGCACTGAGAAAGAACTAGACATCTCTAACAGAACAGTCTGTGAATTAAGGGTTAAATTATCTTGTGCCACGCCAGCTGCTTTAACCTCCCTATCTCACGTGTGCTCTTTGCCAATCAGAGCAGTTGGTCAGATAACGCTGAAGCAAAAACCTCTTTGTGACCCAGGATAACTGGAAGAGAGGAAGATTTATAGGATTTTCCTTGTGTCCTGGAAGAGAACAATATTAGAAGGAGAACAACTCTAAATATCACTCGCAGCAGATGCCAGCTTGGAGTAGTAGCAGACAAACCTGCTTTTTGGTCTTAATCGGATTTCACTACTTATATATACCCACTTCAGCAGAGGAATGCTGTGCATTCAGGGAAAGTCTTGACATCATAAGCAAGACCCTACAGGACACTGACCATGAATCTATCTTCGGAAAGTCATTTTCTTCAATCAGCTTAAAAATACACTCCAAGCTGCCAAAACCAGTACCTTACTGCTATTTCTTCTTGATACTCTGTATTCTGAATTCCAAAATCAATTACATGTACTTATGTAAAACTTAACACATAGATCACATATGGAAACATACCTTCATTCAACTGAGAGATGGACATTTTTCTTAAATGCAAAGGCTTTATAAATAACAACCTTAAGGGACTGTTTCACATACAGTAGCCCCCTTAAAGCTTAACTGATTCTGTCACCCTGGATGGCAACACGGAGAAAAGCTCTTTTCTCCACCCCAAATTTCAGTTTATCAGAGCGGTTGAGACCATTGGTCCATTGTGGAAATCTACAGATACACAGATATCTCTCATTTCCCTGCCACAATCCTGACAGCTTTCCTACATGGCGATTAGCCTTGTAGCTCATTTGACATGTATGACTAGAGAGGAATACAGTCTTCAAACTCTGCATTATTAACTGTCAGTAGTATATTACTGCTCTAGCACCCCTTTAGCTTCTAGGTAGCTAACTTTATATGTAAGACACAGTAATTAGGTAAGGAATACTTGAGATGCTTCCAATCAGTTTTGCTTATGCATCTTTATTATTCAGAAATAAATAGCCAAATTTATAAGCATCTATGCACCCACTCACATTCCCCCTCAAGATAAGATTGTTTCCGCAGTAGCCGAGGAAGCAAGCTCTTTGAGGCAGGGACCACATTTCCGTGTGACCTCTGCACAGACCTCAGGCAATGAAGCCATAATCCTGCTCTGGGATTTCTGGATCCTGCTGGAGTACTAATAAGCTTCCTGAAGCACAATGACATCTGTAGTATCCTCTCTGCCATCTGACTCCTAAGAGTTGGTCATCCAGGAGAGGACCAAGGTCAAATTTCAAATCCAGAAGCCTACACTAAGGAATACTGCAATACTCTGGTTTCTTCGGTAGGTATTTGTATCCTGCATTTTGACTCATGGATCTTTCATTCCAGATGCAACATTGTACAGCAACAATCCTGCAATGAGATTATTCCCCGTGGCTGGGATAATCTTCAGCAGGCTATCAGTAAGAGTTGGAGCTATGGCAATAGCTTGCAAATACATTGCAGTGGCACTGCCTAATCCTACAGTTTTCAAATGGCAACAGGCAAAGTACTGGATTTCCAGTTGCAAGTAATAACTGGCAGTAATAATTTAAGGCAGTTTTCCTTAATGCTCTTAAATAAGTTTAATTTCTTTTTTTAAATAAAGGTGATGAAGACAGTGCCTTGCCTGAATACAAGCTGCTGCTCCATGAACAGTTGTCCCAATTAGCTCCCAATAGATTAAGGATTTGTTCTGTGTCCTTTCATTTGGAATTAGACACCTCACTGAATTCCAATCCCAAAGGCTTTGTGCCATCTGTGGGCTCCAAGCCCATTAATCAGGCCTAAGCTGTCAGAACAGGGTCATATTTTCCGTGGAAAAAAGAAAGGGGATGCAGATAAGGAGCTACATTCTGTCCTCTCCAGCCTGTTTCCTACCTAGCCATTTCCACTGCGGCAAGCAGTAACGAGTTGGACCACATGGTAGAAATGTTTCCTTATTCAGAAGGAAAAGGCTGGCCCATTTCTTCCTCCTGAGTAGTCTAAGAGTTTGTTAGTTCTGACACACATGGAGGGATTAAAAACCCCAGGCAAACATCTACTAAAACTGCCATTTCAACACTTCTGTTAGCCTTGCCCAGGAAACTGCATCCTCATCCACGGCGAGCTGCTTGCCACACACAGTCACCTCACAACCTTGCTGACACACAGTCCATCTTGTCACTGTCCTGTTTATTCCCACCGGCCAGTTTGTAAAGCAGGGAATTGCTTTGTAGGATAACACATCCAGGCTGTAAGGGCTCAACCCAAGACCCAGCTCCTGGCATGCTTACCTATATGGTGTTCAAGAGCAAATCCATAGCCTGGCTAAGACAATAAACAATTTTGTTTCAGTCTGTCTTTCTCATACATCTTTTTTCAATGCTTTGTAGTTAGATGAGAGTTGCCACTCCAAGCACAGAAAAAGAACAACACAGTTTCTTCAGGGCAGTTCAAATCATGCTCATGTAAAGAAAGAAACAAGCATGATTCTATCTCCCATCTCCTTCAGGTATGTCAAAGAGGGAGCCAGTTCTTATCATGGCTTCATTGACGTGGCCACCCAGGGAACTGAAGAGACACCACCCTCACAGCGCATTCAAGTCCCATTAACCTTCTCTTAACTTGAGGGTGGAGCCCATCCCTGGGGTGGGTTTTCAACTATCTGCTGGCAAGGGAGGTTTTTCAAAATTTCTTATCAACAAATTCTTGAGAACTCCCATATAAGAAAACCATGTTTTTCATAACTAGGTTATAAGCATTCTGAGACTTTGTAGACAAAACTTGGAGACATAAAAAGGTAAACAAAGTTAAACGGGGCTTGACTGGAAGCTTCAATAAATATATTTTACAGCATAAAAATAATTCACTATATTCCCTTTCTGACCTTCCAGCAACTCGCCAGTGTCTGTGCTACATAGACTATCTACGTATGCTGATAATAAATGAAGCAACTTTTGACTAATATTTAAAATAGCATCTCCTTGAAACCAAAATAGAAAATAAAAGAAAATGATAGTCAGGAAAATTTAAAAAAAAAAAAAAAAAAAGAGAGAGAGAGTCAGAGGCCTGAAGATGACCCAAACAGATTTACCAGTAAATTTTTTGACTAGCAATGTAACTTTGAATTTTAATTATAAAATGTTTAAAGCAAATAAAGAACAAAAAAAATTTTCAGCATCAGAGCTTACAGTAAATTGACAGGAGCCCAACAGTTCAGCCCTGTGACTGAAGCTGTTTGTTTAATACACTATGATGTGTTAACATACCCCAACTACTAAGTAAAATAAATCTGCCGCACAGGCTTTGAGTTATGATCTTTCCAGGAATTAGGTTTCCAAGACTAGCTGCAAACCCTTAAAAACCAACTGACCAAGCAGCCAGCCCTGCCAAGATCGGGAAGGAACTGCTGAGCCAACCCAGCAGTGCTGCCACATGCCCCCTGAAAAGCACATCAGTGCTGCAGGCATGTGAGAAGAGCCAGTCTTTATGGCTAGATCTCACGCCAGACTTTCACTAGCCTGCTACCGGGATAGCCACAGGCACAGATATGTGGGACAGCATTAGCAACACCAGGCCCTGGAGGAAAAAGGATTTGTGATGAGGCCTCTAATCCCTGGCAAACAATACTGATTAAAAGCATCATAAAATCGAGATCAATCTTTTAAGGCAGCGAGCTAAGAGCCTTGAAGCTACACGTGGGTGGGAAGGTAAGCTCCTCTAGAAAATTGCTTCCTTCATCTCACGGCTGCGGTAATAAATAACTTGTGTTTTAGTGTTAACTGATCTTTTGGGTACTTTGCAATTTTCCTCTGAAGAATTCAAATGCTAAAAAAATGAAGACTTGTGAGACAGACAGAGGCTCCCTGCCATAGAGATGTGATCACTCCAGGTGTCTACAAGAAAGGAAGCATGTATGCAGAAGATGTGTAACTGATTGACACGACAAACCAGAATTCAAACCAAGAATGCAAACCAAACTTCTTGTTCTGCGATTTTTCTCCAAAGTACATTTTGCATGCACATACTACATTTTGCATGTAGTCCATCCTGAAATGCCTCAGAAATTCAAGTCACTTAACTCATTACTGAGATAACCATCTTCAGTGTGAGAGAGAGCACCAAGGCAGCAAAAATGGAAAGGACAGCATGTTTGGCCCATGCCCTTGTGCAAACTTCCATTTGAATGAAGTGTCATAGGCACTTCAAGTAGGCAAAGTCTTGACATTTAAAGGCTGTAACAGGTTTCAAAGGCTGCCTCAGAAAGCCAGACATATAGTAAGACCATGTGAATCCTAGCATATCTACTCCAGAAGCCAAAAAGCCCAGCCCCTGGGAGCTTATCTGCTTCAAATGCAGTGTTTACACTCAAGTAATACTTACAAATAATAAAGAATATCCTGAAAAGCTTAAGATAAATTGTGTTTCAGCCAAAAAAATTCCACATAGTCAGGCACAATCTCTTTTCAATCCTATAAATCTGTAGGAAGGGGTGGAAAAAAGTCGATTTGAAGTTTCCTTTACTAAAGATTTTTATTGTTCTTTTAAAAACCTCCAGCTAAGATCTGTGATGAGATGATCTCTCTCTCTCTGAAATTGCTACCTCTCGTGCACCTGGGTAGGATACATCATCTCTATGGCTCCAGCTTTACCGTTCAGGATGCATTTATCTCTCAAATGAGAGACCATTAGCCTATTACATTCAGTCTGTGCTCAGGGATTTCTGAGGTTGACAGAAGGGGCACCACATGACAGCACTGGGCACCTAGTAGCGGGCAGGGTGGCTTTCTGGCCATTTGTGTAAGTGGGCAGTGCTGGAGTTAAATCCCAGTTAAATCCCATTAGTGCTTCTTAAGAGTTGAATCATGTACAGTGGCTAGAAGCATCGAATCAGGCTGAATATTCTATTTTGAGGCAACATGAGGCCATCTCCTCCTCTCTAACAATTGCTGCACAACTGAATGGCTTAACTTCAGTGAGTTTGGATAAGGACTACAGTGATAGGGAGACTGACAGACACCTCCTAAGATATCTTTCCTGCAAAGACTTAGTTAGCACGCGCTAAACAAATTAATATACACACATACAGAGAAATCACTTAATCTATTGCTGAAATACTGCTGTGTATGGCCTCTAACCTAGCAACCCTTAAACAATATAGACAACAAACCAGGATTTTAAATGAAAATAGTTGAATGTGAATTAGCTAATCCACACAAAAGATTTTTTTTCTTTGAATGCTAACATACTAAACTCTAGCACAGAAATTATTCTCACCAGTAGTATTTCAGTAACTACAAAGGATTGTCTTTCATGGGAAAAGGCAAGCTTTTTAGAAGCATATGTTGACATCTAATAATTCAAATGTAGAGGGAGACAGAACTAGACTTTCTAAAAATAAACTTCAGAAATATATTGGCTTAGCATGAGCTATGCACAATATGGGCCAGGGATGAGGGGGAAACAAGGAGAAAAGGCTCACTCAGCCAGACACTTTATTTAACATCTTTGTTGGCAACATGGACAGTGGCATTGCGTACACTCTCAGCAAGTTTCCCAAGAAAGGGGAAAAATGAGAAAGCTCAGTGCTATGCCCAAGATTACCAAATCTAGGGATTATAATCATGCATAGAACTTCATTCCTGACAAATACCTTTTATTCTTTCCAAAGGACTAAAATGTCCTTGTCTCTCATCAGCTGTCACACACTAGAATATTGTCTACTTCCTTCTTTGGTCAGTAACTTTAAACACTATCTTTTGATTTTCAGCTTTATCTGAAGCTCTGGCTGACAAAAACGGTTCTGGCAGAGACCCTCTGATCTACTCTTGTGAAAAGAAGACATACTCACTCACAAGCATACACTGAACTGTTTAAAACAGTGGATTACAGTAGGAAAAAATGCAAACAGAATTTAGGAAAGGTAGCCACCACAGTAATTACATCTCAGAGGTGGCAAAGAGCAGCAATATTAACCCTGAACCCTGGTGTCAAAATCCAGCAGCCTTTGTTTTACCCAGTTAACAGGCATAGGGTAGGGAAGACAGTGCAAGCCATGCTCCCTTGCAATCCTTATCTTGTTTCTGTTTTACTCGCTAACTCAACTTCCAAGTCTATTGCAATCCTCAGGCATCTACCAGCAATTTACACCAAAGGAAAGGGACAGATTCATTGAGTTGTCTATGTAAGGTGACTGGTCACAACAGACTTTTGGTCTGAGCAGGTATGCCTATTTTTCATAAATTATTTTTTATTTATCAGGGGCTTGGGCTACCATCTCCCTGTCAGCAGTAAAGAACATCATTATTCATAATCAACATTACCATATACAGTGCACACACTATCTGAAATGGCAGTTAGATTTCCACAAAATCTGTTTTGTGAAACCTCCGGTTGCCCATTGGACACACTTTGTGTTCATCATGACAGTCCAGCTATGAACCAGCACTAGGTTTACATGACTCTTCCACCAGCAGCTGTAACATTACTACCATTTAAAAGGACATGTATTAAAAACACTCAGTAAGACCCAGCCCATAGGCCTACAGTACTCAATCTGTAAGCATCTATGACTGATTTCCATCTTTATCTTCCAAGAAATGAAATACAAAGCCAGCCAACAGCAGCAACCTCCATATACAGCTGCGAGAGATGCATAGACTGTATCATACTGGGGAGCACTGAGACAATCATAATCCCAGATTCATCTCAAAAGAGACTGAAAATAATATCTTCTGCTAATACAAAACTCTGTTCTGCAATGTGATTGACTGTAGGAATAAATCAGCACTTGAGAAATCTGTTTTCTAGACTGCAAGTGTAGAGAAACAAGTACAAAACCACCCCTATTCTTGGCTGGTGCTTCTGACTACTACAGTAATAACAACCACCACCAGTGAATAATCATATCATTACTTAGACTTTCATATGCTGAAGGGTGCTGCTGCTGTTTTAGAAAATACTGATTTTTCTCCAGATCCCTGTATTTTGCCATCCTTCAATTTTTTTTAATGATTTATTATATGTTTACCATACCTCTTTATCTTGTATTTTTTTAAGGCTGAAAAAATCCAGATGTTTTAATCTGGGAAAAAAACCAAACTCCAAACCCATCAAAAAAACAAAATCCCACCAATGCTGTATACTGTTAAGCCTACAGCTATATGACATAAGCACTTGCTTAAAGCCTGTGGCAGAAATGTTCGTCAGTCAGTCTCTGACACTAATAGAGGCTTTAGCAAGCTAGCAAAAGTAAATAAAGCCTGGGGCTACAGACAGATAATTATATTCCCACCTGTTTCCTTCTAAAGTAGATATAGATAGAACAAACGTAACCTGGATAATCAGCACATGCAAAAGTTTTCTTTTTTTCTAACAAGGTCTTATATCAAAATGACAATCAAATGACAATCCTTGCATGGTAGTGGCACTGTAAAGTAAAACCAAAGTAAAAGTAAAACCAAGGAAAGACTAGACTGTATTGAAATCATCCTTTCCAGAGAAAGTATGGGATATTAAAGTCATTCCTTACTTCAACAGATACAGAATACAAAGAAGATTCTAAAAATGCAGACTAAGATTGAAAAATCAACAGATTCTGCATACCTTCATATTTATTCCCTTGTGGGGTCAGTTATTTTTCTAATCACTGATAGTAGCTGGTCTCCGAGTGCTGAAGAGTGACCACATTCTTACCTAGGACTATTTTGTTGACAGTGCAGACAAGAAAGTCCATCTCACTATTTTATCACTGCACTGATTCAGCTAGCTAGTGAAAACATGGTTTCAAGAAAAAGCTGGTATATAACTCAGTAACACTCAAGGGACAGCTTTACTATGAATGAAAGTACCAGCATCATCAACTCTCACTTCCCTCGGGTGCATTTACTCAGGATGTGATTAACTAGACATCACCAAATACTTGTGATGCAGCACATTACTGCTAACAGGAAGATGACAAACGGCTTGAACCAGACCTTGCTTGCTAATTAAAATCACCTCTGCTTCCTGCAGAGATCTTTTGAAGAAGTTTTAAGCTAAATGTCCTAAGGGTGGTTATAGCAACTCTGCTCAAGAAGTCCTTGTGGATTGTGAAAGCTCTAAGTCCAGTAGGAAAGCAGATGGACTAGGTGGATTTTTGATTTAACCTGGGACTGTTAAGTTCTAAATAAGCTTTTACAACCTAATTTACAGATATTTCTTCTTTATTATCACTCACACTTTTGCTTACTTGGTATTGCCCTTACATAACCCTATCACAGACAATTGAGAGGCAACTGCAGTTAAAGCACATGGTATGGATTCATTTTGAGCAAAACAAAGAACAGTTGAGTGCACCTGGGTGGACACAAGAAGCTTGCAAAGCCTGTCAAACTCTGTGTGATCATGAGTGTTGACAACCCTTGCAAGCTGGGCACAATTTGTATTTGAATGAGGCTCTGATCCTGTATAATTCCAATTTGTTCTCCAAATAGATTCTTTATGTTTACTTTTCAGCAGACACTCAGCAGCTCCCGGTTTGAATTGTTTTTCACTGCTCTAAGTGAATAAATCGAGTTACCAGTGGCACTCTCTTCTAGAGGCAATCAAAAAAGTCTCATTAAACACGTGTCCGTGAGAGCAGCTCTTTCCCATTTCACCAATTACGTGCAAACATGTTAAGACATTATGAATGGTTTGAATGCTACAATACAGACACGCACAAATACCGGAAAGCACTGAATGACCTTGACACCCCATTCCAATGTTGTCAGACAGAAGGATTTAAAATATATCATATTGCTGTAACATTTCATCACATGAAAGAAGCTGTTACTGGGAATATTTCAGCTTTTCAGAGAAAGCTCTGTCACACCAACTTCTACATCTTAAAAGAAAGGCTTCATTTCTGTTATACTACAACCTGATACACAGAGATTGGCTTTCTAGACAAGAGAATATACCACGCTTTGCACAACCAGTCACCATCAAAGGTCACATGGCTGAGACACTAATGTCTCAGACTTGACTCTTTTCCAAAAGATCCCTCGGTGAATTCTACTAGCACTTAAAGAACAGTAAATAAAACCAACAAGCTCTGCCATTTAGCTAACCTGTACGTAACATCTATTTTTTCTTAGCATTCAAATTGTTCTGTGAGAAAGGATAATTATTAAACATTAACTGTGGTTTCAGGAACTGAGGTTTTATGATATATGAGTGTAACCAAAAGGTGTTTTTTTTAGCTCAGAACAGCTCTCAAAGAAAATAATCACAGAAAACTAAGTTTCTTGGGTAGTAGTGTATTTCCTATTGCATGGTATTTATTATGTTTCAAAGCTTCAGTATTATTTTTTTGTAAGTAAATGTTCTTCATCAATTACTCATGAGACAAACAATCACTTACCCCTGAGCCTGAAGTATTTCAGATGGTTGGCAATAGCCTGCTCAACAGATTCCTCAGGGCAGATCTTAACTCCACTGGGAAACAGAATGGACCGCTTCCTTCGTAACAGCAAACGCTTGTCGACCCGTTCAGCCGCCACAATGCCATTAAGCTTTTTCAACTCAGGAGGCAGAGCAGGGTTTGCCAACTGCCGGCCACTGAGCTGAGGGGCTGGTGAACCATCTTTAGCCTGTCCTCCTCCTGTAGCTGAATAACTTTCTGCTGTAAAATTAAAATCACACGTGAATTTCTCAGATGAGGTAGTGATGCAATTGTATGTATCTTGATGCCATTGTTCTGGGCTCTCAAGGACATAACTGCCTTTTTCTGTTAACAAAACCTGTCTGTGTGACTGTACCATTATAAATAACCATAAGCTCTTTACAAGCATGCCATCAAATGATAATGTAACTTAAAGGCCTAACCTTTTGAACGCTAATGTTTTGTGTTTAACTTCCCTTCTGTGATTTGGCTGAAGTCAATGGGACTGTATTTGTGAACAAACATTTACTTAGAAGCTTTCAGGGCCAGGAATGAAATAATTAATTAATTAACAAGTGCCCTTATTCCCTACTTTCTTTCCACAAGAAACATTTATATCCCTTGCCTCAAGAAAGCTGTCTATTTGATTTTAGTCTGACAGTCTAATTCTCTGTCCTCCAGTCAGCAGTCAGCTGATATGAATTAGTTAATTCAACTTTCTTCTTTCACTTTTTCCCCAGAAAACATGACTGAAGAAGAATCACAATGAATCCTTTATTAGAGAAAGACCAGTAATGAGTGTATAGCATTTTTCATCCCACAGATGAAATTAGCAGAATTAGTTTATTCTGCAACTTCAAAGTCAATAGCACCTTTGATTCGATGGCTGAAAGATGAAGAATGTGGTTATTTTGGTGATATATTAACAGTCAGCTCCAGTTCAGAAGACTACCACCAGACAGTACATCAGAGACAGAAGGGCAAAAAAGGTCACTAAGGCAAAAGCCCAATCTTCACCCAAACTGACACATCTTTGGTTTGTATAAGCAGAGGAGAACCTCACTTTTTAAGATTTAGTACAAAATTATTAAAGAAAAAAGCACCAGGTAAAACATCAGTATTTAATGTCTCTCAAAGTTGGAAAAACTTGCCTCTTGTAGCTATATTCTACACTCAGACCAACACCAATGTACAGTAACACCTCCTGGAAATCACTCTAGTTATTCTATATTTACATTGATATCATGGCACAGATTTGACCAAACATTTCTCCTTTAACATAGTCCCCTTTGTTGTAATTAAAGCAGAGAGGTATTTTTATTTCTACACACTGCCATAGGTAGACTTTGAAAACAAGAATACGAATAAGATTTCTACATTACCTGCAACTATTTGAAGATCACCTTTAATCATTCCCAAAAATGGAAGGCAAAGAAAGATTTTCCAAATGAAGCCAAACATACTTATCTGTGTCAAAAAAAAAAAAAAAAAGCAAGGAAAAAAAAATCCCTTTTAGTAAAAGAGCTGTTGTCTTTAACGTATCCTTGAACTAACCAAGAGCACTGCCCTTCTTGAAAATGTCTTGACGTCACGTATAATTATCTTCAGCAAAAAACATTAGGTAAAAAAAGTCAACCAAGACATCCTGGGAATATTCTTTTCAACGACAGTATTCCGCTTTAGTTAAGAAACAAGAAAAGGTGATGGAAGTAAACTCCTTGGAGCTAGCAGATGGACTGAGACAATTTTTTAATTTTAATCTGGCCAGCTAAGCTCTTTACCAGAGCTTGTCATACCATTAACAGACAGTCCAAACAAGGACAGCACCTTTCACATTTAATTAACCACGGTTTTTCATTGGCCCTTCAATTTCTGCCCTTTTTGAAAATCATGCTGACCACAAAACATCAGAGGGAGCACACTCATCTTCAGTGGAAGGTCTCGGTGTGCTTTGTCTTCTGCTTGTACAAATATATGCATCTAAAAATGCACTGACACGCTTAAATGCCGATGCATGCGTAGGTAACACCGAAGAAATCCTTCTGTAGGACTGTTTCCTCTGGTGAGAGAGCTAATGCAGCCCTGCTGCCCCAGTCTCTGCTAAAGCAGAAAATGTTGTGGTGTTACACCTCTGTCCCTTGCATCCTGGAAGAGGTCTTTCCCCCAAAGATAACGCCAGGGCAAGTTGTGATTCTGTCATCTCTGTTCGGGTATTATCTGACATAAGCAGTAGGAACAAATTAGCACAGATACCTGAAGAGGTGATCAGCTAAGAACTACAGAAAGGACAGAGTGCAGGACACCAGCAGCAATCTCAGCTCCCCTCCTGTCCAGGGTCAGCTCATTGTGGAAACGTGTACGGAAGCAGTCCTGCAATGGCAGACGGCATTCAGACCACGAGAAAAAACCCATCAGAGCTGTCTCTGGGTGGTGTTAACTCAGGACTTGCTGGTTACTGCGTTCAGATCAATCTGAGCAAACTGCTGGTTTCTCTGAAATGACTATTTTTGGTAGTGGCATAAATATTTCAAAGCTTCCCAGATGACAATCTACAGAGCATTTACACAGAGCTCCTTAGGTTTACAGTGCTGGCTCTCTTCTAGCTGCTCTGCTGAACTCCAGTCATTCAAATAACACTGATAATTCCTGATATTACACACAGGACACTCACGGGAATCAAATAAATCCACCTTTGTTTTTAGGTTCTGTCTTCTGACATCTAACAGGCTCTTGTAGATATTTTTCAAAAGAACAACATATTTGCCTTGATTTTTTCCACAAAACTACTAAATTACTACTACTAACTTTAAGTTAAACCACTGAGCGGCTCTAATACTCCCAGTTTTCTTAGAATCAGACATTTTGGATCTATCAAACCAGCACTGTTCACCTAGGCTCGCTCTGCCAAGCTAACTACAATCCTGGCAGCAGCACCAAGTGCAGTACACCACACTGGACCTGTAAATTAAACAGTCCCGACAATACGAGGCACAGGAGCATTGCACTGGTGCTCACAAACTGTTTCAAAGTCCTATTCAGCATCTCTAGGTAGACACGGCAATTTTGGGGACTGACTTGGGTACCTTTATTACAATCCTGGATTCAACAACACAAACCAGATTTTTTTTTTTTGATCCCCTGCAGAGACTGGTGCTTTCAATGTCATGATTGCTTTTGCTTGCATTACCCTGCAAAAATGCAGCTGTACCAAGATTAGAAATATTATACATGCCTATAAAGGCAAAGGCTAGCTTACCTCAACAATGCAGGACAACTAATCCTTTTAGAGAAAATTCTGAGAATATACATGCTTCAGTAAATGTATGAAACTCAATTAAAAGTTTTCCTGGAGAATCTTCAGATTTGCAGCATTGCTGTTTTTTCACCAGCAAAGTACTCAAAGGCACTCAGAATGTAAATAGTATAAAAACTACCTGCTTTATATCTGTCAAAATTTGTTTTCTATGGTATGGCTATGTCAGCTTCTGTGTGACAAAATATTTTCAACATTTAAATTCCATTTTATTAATATTAGTTCAAGCTATCAATTTTAAATTCAACACTGAGTTCAGCACCAAAATTGAGATTTGCAACAGCTGAAAAGTCTCCTACATTTATGATAGCAAAAGGCATAACTAAAAGCACAATCATCATTTAAAGTTTCTTAAAACAAGCAAAACAACTCTGGTAACAGAATTCTAAAATAACCTTGGAAAATTAACTCCTCCCTTGATTTGACTAAAGCCTTTACAGTAATCACTGAATGACAGAATGGCCTGAAGAGCAGAAGATGCATAATTCTTCATTTCCAGCAGCCAAACTGTATCTGTTGAAAAGTACTCAGGAAAAGTATATTCTTGCGGGGGGGCAGGGGTGGGGGGGGAGGGAGGGAAGTATAAATCTGGTGATGTAACGCACTGAGGTCACATCAGTACCCCAAAAAATAAAAAGACAATTTTCTGACAATTTGATTTCTGAAAAGAAAGGACATGTACTTTCACAGGACACATATGCTTAGCTGAATTACAGTTCTCTACAAGGTAATGGTCACTGAAATTCTGCTACTGCCCACATACTGTTTTAAATAATTTAATTGTTTTTCAAAAGCAATTTATTAAAAAAGCTTAATCCACTCATCTGTAGCTAAATAATGCAAAATAGAGGTATACCTTAATGAAAATGCCTCTAATGAAGAGCCATATGATGACAGACACTCCCTATCTCCAAGCTCACACAGCTTTATACCAAGATTACAAATTGTCTCCTATGGCTGGACTACAGCAACTGACTTTATGGTATTTGACAGGATTCACCAACCAAATTCCCAATCAGTTTAAATGAGAAAATTAGATCAGACAAAAATTTTTCACTTGTTTAGTTTCTGTGGTTGCTGTTGCCAAGCATTTCACCATTACTACGTTTTGCTTCAGCTCCTGGAAAGTTCTCTGGTGAACTCTCAAGAATAAGCAAGGTCTGAGGCTGTTTAGCCTTCCAGATGACCAAATTCAACCCACTATAGCCTGTCATACTGCCACCTCTTCCATCACGTAGTACTGTAAAGGATTTAGAGCACAAAAATCAGGAAGCGAGGTCAACCAAATTCATCTATCACTTCACTGCTCTACATTGTCCTTGTAATGTAAGCCTATTCTCAGCACTCCTCTTTTCCTGAACTGTTGATCAGGTAAGTATCTCTTACCTTGCTCAACAGTTGAAGATGATCCAGGTGCCTGTGCTTCATCTTTGAACAGTGTTTCCAACTTCAATTTGGACAGAATTATTGCTGTTGGTCTTGGTTTTATTCAACTATTAATGGAAACATTTTCAATCCTGAGACCTTTCAAGTGTCATTCTACAATTCCTGCTTTTCCATCTAGAAACCAATCTTTTTTTTTTGGAGGGGTTGCCAGAAACAATATTCTCCTTCCCTGTCATAATCAAGATAAAAGTGTTACTACTCTGGCTTTTAAGTCTTTATTATTTTGTAAGGTGTAGTACTTACTGAGTACTGCAAGCTAATTTCAGGGTCAAATTCTAGCAGGTGAGTCCCAGAAAGGACAGATGGAGTGCAATGAAATCGATGCCTGCAATTTCAGATGAAAAACAGCAGTCCACAGACATGCTTTTTAAAAAGCACACCTGCGGTTTCATCATTCACTTCTTCAGCTCTTGATGAAAACTAGGGGGGGAAATTTCATGTTTTCCCAGAAGATTCACTTCCTACAAGTTACTTCTCTTCCACCTTGTTTCTTGTGTCATGCTTGCCAACAGTACCTTAAGGGATTTCCACGATTCAGATTTCTTTATGGAAGCCAGAATGTAGCTGTTTCTCTTAAAGAAATTATAGCTACATTTAACACTTTGAGTACAATTCCTTGTCTTGAAATCAAAATTACACAGTGTAGTTAAAGAGCCTCGCAAAGATTGGTTTGCTTTGAAGTATCACGCCACTCCCTCATTTCAGTTAAACAGGGATTAATACAGGAAATGGAGATGCAGGAAATGAGCAAAAAGGTCCCTGAGTGACACTGGTGTCTTATATGTGCTAAAAGTTATCTTTGGAAAGTTCTAGCAACTAAAAAGGAAATACAAAGGTAGTGTAACTTTTTCCACAGACACTTCCTGGCATTCACCACGTATCTGTTACGTGCAAATGGCTGGAATGGAGTGGGTTGTGGCTGGTGGACCCAGGCATTTCCCAGGCTAGCCATTCAGGCTGTCAAGGCCATTAGCCTAACTACAGAAAACAACTGTAAGGCTCTTGAGTCAAAAAGCAGCCTTGCTTGCCACAAGAAGCAGTGAACTAGCTGCATGTCTTTATAAGGACTGGAGATCAAATAATCGCTGTGATACAAATTGAGTTAAGATACACATCTTGGGTATGTACCTTAAAAGCAGCCAGATGGCCTAGCTTATGCTTAGGCTCATTGGCTATTTGCGGCAGCTGGGAAAAGAATGGTAACAATTACATTCAGCAACTTCTGGAGACAATTTTAATATCAAATGTATTGGCATTCTCATAGCACATATCTAACAAAACTACAAAGGCAATCCTTTAATGTTATAAAACAAATTTAGAAAAATGTATACATCACTTTTGCTTTTAAATAGCTATAAACCAGTCAATCTAAAAAAAGAACACATTACTTTTTGATAAAAGCTAACTTTACCATAAGAAAAAGCCCAAATTATTTGTCATAAGGGAGCACTGAAAATATGCATCAATTAAAAAGCTGTAGAGAAAGGGCACACATTTTTGCATTTTATCCTTTATCTGCCTTACAATAAATACAGAGATCATCTCTGTAAGTAATGCTGACATTGTGATTTAGGTGATGAAAGCCACAAAACCTCTGAGATGAGGGGGACAGATGTTGGTGGAGTGTAGTGACAAACTACAGAATTCAAGTAGAAACAAAGACAAAAATCACACAGTAATTGCACTAGGCTGCTCATAGCTATACAGAAGGTAACCGTGCTCAGCAAATTATTTTGTTTTAAAATTGCCTCTCTTCTCCAGAAAGACTGCTTCCTGGTTTGAGAAACAATGGTGGGGGATTTTTTTGGATGACTGTACAGAACCTGAAGTAATAACTGGATTTTCCAAATGCTAGGTTTCAGAGTTGTCTTAAGGGAAGGGGCCCTGAGAATTCTGCAATGCCATAAAAATGTTCACATCTTTGGGTTGCCCTCCATTTTTATTTTAACTCTCTCTAGCTCACTTCCAGCTTTAAAAGCTCTGGTTTTGCAGATACTTTTATGACACAGGGGATTTTGGTGGTTATCTGACCACCAGCACCATCTTGGTTATGGTGCTTCTGATGAGTGTGATGACACTTAAGTTTACTTACAGCGGGGAACAGGAGAAAGCATCCTCTTAAAACAGTCACCTTCTATTGTGCAGTAACTACAGAAAAAAAGCATGCACATGTCAAAATGTTATTGAAGTTTTATGTGATCACTGTTTGAGGAAAAACTAAATAAGTATATATTAAGACAAGAATCAACTTATGCTAGTTTATCAAATCAATTCTGAGTTGAAACACTCAGATATTTGGACATCTTTACTCAGTTCTCCTGAGCAAAGTATAAATCCCATTTGTCTTATATGTAAAGTAGATACCTTAAAGAGATATTATATATGACATAATGATGATTTAAATGAAAATGGTGTTATTTTTCAGTAAAACACCTCAAACCTTTGAGGTTCTTGAGCCACAACGTGCTTGCCTTTCTAATGCAAGTGATGCCATAAGATTTGCAAGTGTAACTCCCCAAAATAAGGCAAACAGGATTAAAAATCTACTGCCTACATGTATTGTATTGGCATGTACTTTGAGAGTAAATTTCTTCTAAAATCTGATATGAAAAAAAATTCATAAAAAATACTTTAAAAAATCCACTCTTGACTTTAAGAGATTTCAATGGCCAACTCTCAAGTAAACGTCTTCCACTCATGGAAATACATTTTTATGAGGAAAATTCTAGGGAGAGGAAAAAAAATAAAAATCAAAACTCAGCAGCCTCAAATCTTGGCAGAATTTTCTGACACGTGCAGACTGCTTCTGTATAGAATCTGAAACAAAAGATACATCTCTAAAAAGAGTCAATATTAGATCCTTAAATTAAAACAATATATAGTATTTGTTCTATATGTATGAGCTGCAAAATCAAGAAAGACACAGTATAGGGTCAAAATCCTGTCTTCAGGCCTGACTCCTGAATGATCATCCATGTTTATATAGAATTGTAAAGAAAAGGCTCCAAATGATGAAAATATTTTACATCCTTGTGGTACATACCTGTACACAGCTCTTATATTGCAAGTAAAGAATCAATTAGCAATCCATATGTATTAGCTTTAACTTACATATTTACACTTTTATCTACAACCTTCTCCTTTCCCCCCTACAACTGCATTCTATGACAACACAACGCAAACGAAAAGAAAATATTTAAATAAATACACACTGAACAAACAAAATACTTCTTGTGGTTCTTTGTTATTTTTTTTCTTCCTAGCAAGGCAGAAAGAGCCCAAGTGCTGATAAGCAGAGTTCCAGTTACTTTATACAGCAATGTTCTTTGCCAGGTCTGGCTTATTAGATTTATTAGCTGCTGCTGCCACTATGCTGTTGAAAGTGCAGTTGCAAGATCAGGTCTCGAATTTCTTCTCTTTTGCTTCTGATCAGCTGGCGAGGGAACCACTTCTCCAGATGCAGTGGCTGTTCAAAGTTAACTATGGGATTCTGGTAACAAAAAAAGGAGTATTTACAGCATGAATTTCCTAAAGCAACCTTCAGAAAGAATTTCACACCCTCCCATTACTGCTGAGACCAAGGAGGCAGAAACAAGTTTCCCTAAGACAGTGACAGGCCTCAAATTCCAGTTCCTCCATGGTAATCACATATATACAGACCCTCACCACAAGCTACTCATGCTAAACACCAAACAGGTTATCACCACTTAGAATCACAGAATGGTTTGGGGTTGGAAGGGACCTTAAAGATCACCTAGTTCCAACCCCCCTGCCATGGGCAGGGCCACCCTCCACTAGCCCAGGGTGCCCAAAGCCCCATCCAACCTGGCCTTGAACACTGCCAGGGAGGGGGCAGCCACAACTTCTCTTAAAGATGTATAAGCACATATTCAAGGCAGATTCCATGTACTATGATACAATTAGGCATACTCTTGATATCTAATGGGACAGGCGCACTTTGGTCACAGAACACACACATACAATCACACTACAGGGAAGGATCAAACATCCAGCAGTTAAGCATGATGAGGTTTTGTTGTCTCAGGCATAGGTTTTTCTGTCACGACATGGTCAGTCTGATGGAAGAGAGCAAAGAACACTGCTAGCAGTTTTAGCAGGACATGAGAGGAGAAGAATTCAGAACAAAAGAGGATAGCAAACTGAAATAGCTGAGAGACACTGGTAGCTTCAGCAGTAAGACAACACCAACACATCTGATTTGCGAAAGTAATTTTTTTTTTTCCTCTTTCCCTCTTCATTCTTTTGCCATACTTATAGTTCTCCTTCTCCTTCCTTTGAATAAAGTAGTATTGTGATAAATTGAAAAAACAAAATGAAAAACACATCATGATTTGCTGTCTAAGAGCTCTAGTATGTTTAGGACAAATTACAACCACCTTGTCCTGGCCTTGCTTCTGCACGCAGAACATGACCCCACTGTTAGAGAATGAGCAGTTCAAAAGCATTAGTAAAGAATTTCATTTTCCACCTACAGAAGAGCTCAACTCATCTATCACAGAATGGATGAGGATTGAAGGAACTTCTAGAGGTCATCTGGTCGAATGCCCCTGCTCAAGCCGGGCCACCTAGAGACGGTTGCCAGGACCATGTCCAGATGACTTTTGAGTATCTCCAAGGAGGAAGACTCCACAACCTCTCTGGGCAAACCAGAGCACTTGGTCACCCTCACAATAAAAAAGAGCATTTCCTTACATTCTAGAGGGAACCTCCTGTGTTTCAGTTTGCATCCATTGCCTTTTCTCCTGTCACTGGGCATCGCTGAAAAGAGATGGCTCTGTCCAATTTGCGCCCTGCCTTCAGATATTTGTACACATTGATAGGATCCCCCCTGAGCCTTCTCTGAGTCACAGCTCTCTCAACCTTTCCTCACAGGAGAGATGCTCCAGTACCTTAATCATCTTTGTGACCCTTAACTGGACTTGCTCCAATAGCACCATCTCTCTCTTGTACTGGGAAGACCAGAACTGGACACAGCACTGAGGAGACGGGAAGGACCATCTCCTTCCAATTGCTAGCAACATTCCTCCTAACATAGACCAGGACACTGCTATCCTTCTGCACTGCAAGGACACACTGCTGGCACATGTTCAACTTGGTGTCCACCAGAACCCTTAGGTCCTTTTCAGCAAAGCTTCTTTCCAGCTGGGTGACCCCATTGGTGCCTGAGGTTGTTAGTCCCTGGGCAGAGGACTCTACACTACTTGTTGAACTTCAGGAGGTTCCTGTCAGCCCATTCTCCAGCACTTTGAGATCCCTCTGGATAGCAGCACAACCCTCTGGTGTTATCAGCCACTCCTCCCAGTTTTGTGTCATCTGTGACCTTGCTGAGGGTGCACTCTGCCTCAACATCCAGATCATTAATGAAGACGTTAAACAGGACTTGACTCAGTATTGACTCCTGGGGTACACTGCTAATTACTGGCCTCCAATTAGACCGCATGCCACTAATCACCACCCTTGGGATCCATCCAGTCAGCCAGTTTTCAATCAAACTCACTGTCTGCTCATCCAGCCCATACTCCATCAGCTTCTCTATGAGGATCTTACGGGAGACAGTGTCAAAGGCCTCACTGAAGACCAGGTCAACAATATCCACTGCTCTCCCCTCATCTTCTCTACTCTTCCTTCTGCTGCTTACGCAATTATAGAAACCCTTCTTGTTGCCTTTGACGTCCCTCACCAGATTAAACTCCAGTTGGGTTTGGCTTTCCGAATTAAGTCTCTGCACGCTTGGACAGTATCTCCATATTCCTCTCAGGTTACTTGTCTCTGCTTCTGTCCTCTGTATGCTTCCTTTTTATGTTTGAGTTTTGCTAGGAGCTGCTCTTCTCCATCCATGGATGCCTCCTGGCATCTATGTTTGACTTTCTGCTTGTTTGGACGAACTTGGAGGTGACGGAGCTGCTTCACTTGGGTCATCTGCCATTGACGCTCTCCAGGAACCTCCTGGATTGCTTATATCCTCCTGTGTTGTTCCTCCAGCAGATGTCAGGGTGGTTAAAGTCCCCCACAGGGACCAGGGCTTGTGAATATGAAGCTGCTTCTAGCTGTCTGTAGAAGGCCTGATCTACTTGTTCTTCCTAATCAGGTAGCCTACAGCAGATGCCCACTACTGCCTCACCCAGATTAGTCTGCTCTTTAATCACTACCCATAAGTTCTCAGTTGGCTCCTCATTCAACCCTAGGCAGAGCTCCATGCATTCCAGCTGCTCTCTCACATAAAGGGCAACTCTACCTCCTCATCTTCTCAGCCTGTCCTTCCTACAGAGCCTGTATCCACCTACCACAGCACTCCAGTTATGTGAGCTATCCCACAACATCCCCATGATCTGGCAATCTGTTCTACTACAGAAGAAAAAACTGTTGACTGGCCAAGGCCCCACACAAGGCTTCCCACGCACAGGACTCTCAGACTCTCAGAATGTGGACCACATGTTTAAGTATCAAACAAGCAGAGCCATTCAAAGGACAGAGCAAGAGGGAAGTGCACTGATCAGAGGGAGGAAGAGTTGGGGACACCCTAAAAGACAGTGCCTGAAGCTCAGCATCTGCAGATGTTGAAAGGTATGAGCTGAACAGGAAAGAGAGGATCCCTTAGCTCTCTGCATTCCTTTTTAAGGATTCCTTCCTTCCTCTCTCTGCAGAAGCTGTTGCCTGCAAAGCCACTCAAAGGCCACTGCACAAGCTGACCAAAGTTTTAGAGGCTACAAAAAGAGATTGACAGTAAAGATGCCATCTGTAGGTCAGAAATGTGTAAACTAAATAGACTCCAAATACAACCAAATAGTTCGGGATATTGAATGTGGCAATGTAAAAGCAACATTAAACTAGAAGGTCAGGAATGTTTGCCAACATACACAGATGAGAAACTGTCTGTGCTCCAGATACAAAGATGCCTGCCATTACTTGAAGAATGGGTTTTATTGCCTCTTCCTCAAATGGCTTTGACACTTCTGAGGCTGAGCATCACAGGCTTTTGTGTCTGGCTATTTCATGCAGAAACAGGTTTTGGGGGTTTAAGGTGATTTTGGGGAAAGGGGAAGGTATTTTCTATTTGTACCTGGAAGAAGCTTTCCACATATTGCAGCAAATAGACCCCACAATCACTGCTGTTATCTTGTTTAGGCACTCTGGGACACAGGTCAATCATAGTTGATTTATTGAATTCTCGATGTGTTTTTCGTTTAGCTTCCCATTCCACTTCAAGGTACCTACAAAAGAAAGCAAACAGATTAAATACTTGAGAAATAACTCCCAAGCTCAATAGATTTTTGGGATACTACTCAATATTGTTCTGGAGCTGGCTAAAAAGCTAAAATAGCTTTAACCAATTTCTTTCACAGAATCTGTCAAAGAAATTCACACAAGGAACAGCACGATTTCCACTATCCGATATTCTATCATACTCAGAGGCATTTCTACCATATAATATGCAATATACAAAACAGAAAGATGCATGGCATTATTTAAAAACAAACAGGACATTTTTAAACCTTTACAAAAAGAAGAACTCAAGTAACCTTTCCTGGCTATCACACAGGGTATCCTGGGTTCATCCTAAGAGGCCAGCAGTGGTTTTCTAACCTAAGCAAACTATTTTGAAAAACATTAGAATTCACCTTATAAACAACTTGAGTTACAATTACACCAATATAACCCTTGCAACCTACTAGTGTACAAGGTATATAAAGACTTGTTTAAAACACTGAAGTATCACATCTTTAATGATTATGACTTATTTGTTATCAGGCTTTTCTAGTGTTGTTGTGCTTCATTAGCAACTCACTGACCCCACATTCTGGGCTGGCCACTGATTTCAAAGATGGGATTGAAAGTATAAGGGTCTAATTTTCAAAGGCTAGAGTTACCTATACTTTTCTGCTGACTTTAGTCAGAGTTGCAAAGACTCAGGCCTGTGAAAATCAAACATAAGGTCCGACTTTAGGGAATAAAAAAAATATATACATTAAGTCAGAACATGTGCTTGATTTCAAAAAGTCCAAAGTCTTTGCAATTCTGAGAATAAAAACAAATAATAGCATTCCAATATAATTACACTGACACGTCAAGCTTTTCGAGAGCTTCAGTCTAGTTTCTATTTTTTGGCAAATAGATAGGAGTGGATTTAACACAATAATTCTGTAAGCTCTATCAAAAAATGAAGATCAGCCCTTTGGAAAAGTAATAATTTAAACTGAAAAGTATTAATTTTAAAGAATCTCTTTTTCTACCATTAAAAACACTTCCATTACTGAACTGGAGGGGATTAAAAAAAAAATCAAAACAACAAATTCCTGTCTACTTTTAGTTGAGTTGTTTTTTTTCCATTTCAGAAAGACTGTCCACTTTACAATTTTTTGCATTACATGTGCACTGCAGAACAGACAGGCTTTTCACACAAGCCTCTGTACTGCTATTATGATTTTATTTATTGTGGCTCTTTGTGGCTTTTCCTTTAGCATTAGAAATGCACACTTTTATAGTGAAAAGGATTTTGAACTTAGAAATATTACCAGCAGCATCTCTTTCAAATAAATAGAAGCTGTAGTTACTTACTCTCTCAAAACCTGAACTGTTTTCTGCACAGAACCAGCTTTCAAAGAATCTAAGATGAGTATACAAGGCCTGTACACAACAAAAACAAACAAAAATTATTGTAGCCAGTTTTTCATTACCAACACTACCGAAATAAATATTTTCTTTGAATACAGCTTAACGAAAGCATCAATATCTGAACAAACACAGAAAAAAACCGGACAAGTTCCTACAGTTGTGGCTTTATGACAAATAACTGAATGCAGAATTTCTTAATATAATTTAATGTTACAATATTAGTATGAAAACAGAAACGTACCTTTTACAAATCTGCCTTTTGGAGTTACTTAAGGAGATCTGTGAGAAGAGAAAATAAAGATAACCTTAAAAAAACTATAACAATTATAAACTGTATATAATGTCTTCACAGATTTAAAGGTAAAGTCAGAAATGCTCCCATTTCAGAAAGGGAGAAACTGATAAATAATTTTTAAAAACACTTGAAACCATAGCATAGGCAACAAAGGTAGGCAAAGGAGGACTTTAGGCTAATTCAAAGTGCCTTGCACGTGCTGCAGGCCATGCAAACACCGACAGCTGCTGCAAAAAAAAAAGATGATACAAAATCTCTTGGTCCAGTCTCAGAGCTTTCAGAAATAGAGTAATACGTGTTTTCTCTGTCAGTACACAAAGGCACTTACCTTAGAAATACCTGAATCCAGGACTGATGAAGCAGCAGCAATTTCATTGCCACCTAGTACAAAATAACAAATTTAAAAGTCTTAAGAAAATATTTCCTGAATGAAATATTTTAATTTTAAAATTCATGATTATTATTATTCAAAATACCATAGTGAAGCATAAACTAATTTTGCTTCCCTTCTGAATGTTCAAATAGCAGAGTTACTGAGAGTCTTCCTTCCTGATAAAATTCCTACTGAAATCCAAGAACTTTCCACTCATGATGGGATCTGAGCTGCTGATTTTACATGTCCCTTCCAGTATTTTCTAGAATTGGGGACAACAAGAATGCAGCGCAGTCCTTGCTATGCATGGTAATACAAAAACCATATTACATGAATCTTGGCATGAAAGATACTTTTTAAGACATCATATCTCTCCTTCAAGGATTAAGACACTATTAGAAATGTATATGGCTTGACATAATTTTCTTCTAGATTACCTACCTTTTGAGAATAAACTTCTGTTAGCATCCATTTCTTCATCCTTGCAGTTACTGGGAAAGGCCAACTCTGAACCAGTTTTAGTGTTCTCACTCTCTGACTGAAGTGGAGACTGTTGAGGCTGGTGATATAATGAATTTTGATGGGGACACACCTCATACACAGCTTCTTCTAACCAAGGAAAACAGATAACTGCAATGTACCAATGAGACCTGCCCAGCAGTGGGGAGAGGGGGGAAAAACCGTCAAAACTGTGTAACATTTGGTTCTGAAAAGGATATGAAAAGTTTTTATAACATTCAGAGCTCTGTGATGTGTAACCATCATTGCCGTGTTCCTCCACAGCACCTCATACTAATCCTCTCTCTCATTATTATACTTTGCATTGTTGGCATAACAACAAAAATAAGTATTAATTACCTTAAAAAATCCCAACAAACCCACCACAGCA